>JAOUQU010405525.1:0-11912 GCA_028566735.1 Ammoglanis amapaensis
ATTATTAGTCGATTAGTTGAAAGAAATGACGACCACTGGTCGACCAGCAAAATCCTTGGTTGTGGACAGCCCTAGTGCATCTACAACTTTGACCAGAGAACTTTTAAAGGAAAATTATGTCATTGCAATTATTAATGGTTACGAGGTCTAACACCGGATTGTGAGCCATATTATCCATTTGGCATTGTTGTTTATACCCAATATCCTCTCTGACACAACCCTCTGTTTTTTTGGACGGCACTACTATTCAATGGCATGTGTCACTTGCTAGGTCCTGATAGGCATATCGGAAATCAGCAATCATCTCCAATCATCTAGCTGCATGTTTTTGGACTGTTAGAAGAAACCAGAGCTGCTGGAGTAAACCCACAAAGATACTTAAAGAACATTCAAACTCTGCACAGAAAAAACTGTTTTGCCTGGGAATCGAATTCAGGAGCGTTTTGCTGTGAGGTGATTAGTGTTGTGGTGTGTAAAAGTCAAGTCAACTTTATTTATATAGCGCTTTTTCCAATAGATATTGTCTCAAAGCAACTGTCTCAAAACTCCCTAAAAATTACCACCTTGATGCTCACGTGAGGCTGTTATTGTATAACACAATAATATCCATTATTACGATAATTCGCGAGGCTATTGTCCTTTAGTTGAATTAGCGTTATTGCCCAAGCCTACTGCCTATGTAGGTAGTAAGACTGCAATGGAGCTCCATAGGTTTTTGACCACAGCAACTTGTTTAGATGAACTCAATATAAGAACAAAACACTTTATTTTCCTTATTTATATAGTGATTCATTACATCTCTAATGTAAAAGGCTCCGAATACATTTAAAACGTTCTTGTTTTCCTGTTTGTCGATCATGTCTGAACATTGCTGCAGATAGGAATCCTCTGTCTTGAACAATCATCCTTCCCCTTTTCTACTTGACACATTTCTTTGTCAGCCTTGCTGTCCTGTCTTAACTTCGTCACCGAGGATCCCCTCTGCAGCCTTCATACTGCATTCCATTCTCGTTCAGTTCTGTGTGTGTGTTGCTGACGCCATCCTCTTCCTCCTCCTCCTCGCATCCTACTCAGTCCAGAGGGTCGAGCTCTGACTCATACCTCTCCATTCTTCACCCCATAAGTCGATGCCATTTTACCTCTGACTTTCTACCACATTCGCTTCTCTGTGCTGCTGTTCTTGTTCCTCCTTCATGGTACATCAAACTCGTACATAGCAGATGTCTGGCTGTGAAGTTGGACAGCCTCCTAAAGTGGGGAATCCTCTCAGTGACGTGGTGTTTTGTTCTTAAATATATCTGCACAGTCGGGTAATTTGGTACCCTGGATTGAGGAAGGATGGCAAAATGTCTGCATCGTGTCTAATGTTTTCTTGTGGGTGTATATTATACAGGTCAATTCAAAAGTCAGGACACAACATCTCAATCAATGTTTTTTTTTCCGATTTTCATGTCTTTTCTACGTTGCACACACCTCCAGACTATGTAATGACCATTTGATTTAGAGTGCAATGGAATGCTTTATCAAACTGAGATGATTTGGGATGAACTGGAGTCAAGTGTTCGGCACATTTTTGAAGTCCTTCAATTCTGTTGGAAACGTATTCCAGGTTGCTCCTCATGAAGTCAATTGAGAGAATGCCTTCCCAAGATGAGTGCAATGTGCAAAGCTGTCATCAACGCAAAAGGAGACTGTGGCTGTAGGCAGATTCGTTGCTTCTTTACTGTCCAAGCTTGAGCAGTAATTAAACACATTGGTTGCAACACCAGTGATCCAGGTTCTAAAATGTCATTTCTTTATGGGGCCAGCCTGGTGATTGGAGAACTATGTTTGTAATTGAGAGTTGACAGCAAGGCACCTTGAACCCCCTAACTATCACCCGGCCCTGTGGCTAGGTGGGGCATATTCGGCTTCGAGTACATATAGACACACTTTTGTTAAAGCATCAACCTCAATCAGCCAGCAGATGCTGTAATTGCAGCAGTTATAATGCATGAATACCAATCCAATTGTCGTGTGTAGGTACCCAGTCTGGCAGTAGCAGAGCTGAGATTTGAAACAATTCAGTTCAGGTGTGCTAGTTTTTGTTTTATTCAAACAAATGTGTTACTTTTAGTGTGCAAATGTTTCACATGGCATGCTGTAAATAAAATAGACCTCCCGCCCGCACTGTAAGCTTGTGTGATTAGAGCCACTGCAGGACAAGAAGGACATGGACCGCCTAGTCTGGGGATTGAACCCAGAACCTTCTTTGTTTGAGATGACGGTGTAGTCTCTAATGACCATGCCATCCTCGAATATATTTTAATTTTGCATCTTGCTGAGATTTTGTCTTGCTAGATATGAATGCATTTTTTAAAGCGTAGAATGTGCAGCCTGGGTTTGGTTACAGACGAAGGAAGGAGGATCGAATGAAATGGGCACAAAAATAGGCACAGACTTCTAGTGTAGGAGGAGAAAGGAAGCAGTTGTAATGCTGGGCCAGATTTTCTTTAACGCACACGCAATAAGAGGATGTTTGTGGCAACCATGTAATTAGTGTTTGAGTGCTATTGTGCTTCCCAAACGTTATTAATGGTTTCTCACTACAATCTATTAACGTTAGATTGAAAGGAAATGTCTCTTTTTTTCTTACAGTGCTCACTATAACGCCGAAATAATGAAAGCTTACACAATGTGCTGAACTTATTTAACCCTTTCATCTATTTAACCAAAAGAGTGATTGAATGCTGTGTCAGATGACCAGACTGCCACAATCTCCTGATCTAAACCATATTGTGATCATTTGAAATCAATTGGACTGCTAAGTGAAAGCAAAGCAGTAAACAAGTGCTCAACACCTCTGGGAACTTTTTCAATACTGTTTGTAAACAACCAGCTCACAAGTGCTCGCACTTGGACTAGCGGGTCCAATACTACAAGTATTGGTAAAGAGTTGAGTCAGTGGCTATCTACCTAAAAACAACTCTTCAAACATTAGAAACCGGGGCTGTGTGTCCCTGCCAATATAATTTAGTTCTTTTGGTCAGCCATTTAGAAACTGGACAGGAAGTCGATCTGATGATATGTGGTTTCTGTGGTAACCTATGTCTCCACCAAACACAATGTTCTGCACAGTCGGAGGCGCCGTTTGTTGTTGTTTTTTTTTAGGTTTCTGCAAAAACACATGATCGATTCTCGCTTCTTCCACAGTTTTGCAGACATTTATGTTTAATAATTTTTCTGTCACGCACAAACCAGCTGTGAATGACGATATGGTCTCCTTGGCAACCTTGCTGCCTGAGAAAAAGGGAAAAAATGACAGACGGGAATGGAGAGAAAGGGGCAAGAAAAAGACATTGCTCACTCATGAATCATTTCTCATTCATGATCACTGCGATAAAAGAATATGATCACTGAAATAACAAACACACCCAAGTCGTGTGTGTGTACGCACTCCAGTGTTGCTGCCAAGTTGTTTAAGGGTGTGTGTGGGTGACTGGTCAGCAGGGTCTTGATTCGCTTATGACGTGGTATCTGCAGTTGGGGATCCCTCCTCTTTATGCTCTCTCGCTCTCTGTGTGTTTTTGCTTCCAATCGTTAGCTCTATCGCTTGCTCGCACCCTCCCTCTCCCATCTCTCTCTCCCATCTCTCTCTCTCTCTCTCTCTCTCTCTCTCTCTCACTCTCTGCAGTATGACGTCACCGTTGGAGTTTCCTCTCTTCTCGCTGTTGCAGCATCTGCTGTTTTACTTCCTTTACTCTTTTCAGCCTCATGTTCTCACAGCCTGACTTCTGAATCATGTTGTGTCCGCATTCTGTGATCACAGGGCCGAGTTTATAATCAGCCTGCAGTTGGACTCTCTGATAAATAAGAAAGTGAATGACATGTTGCTGAAAGTGATGTTTTTTGGTGTATTTGAATTTTCAATGGGATACTTTACACCTTGACCAACCGAGAGAAAGAAACTTACTATATTGATCCCCGTAGAGAAACTACAGCATTACAGCAGCAGTTAGCAATTGTACAAAATGTACAAATAAATAAGGAAAAATATAAGACACTTTGCATAACACTTAAGATATAAAATCTTAAGTGTTTGTGTCTATACACTGTATAGCCAAAAGTGTTCACTAACCTGCTTTGACTCACATATGAGCTTAAGTGACATCCCATTCTTATTCCATAGGGTTCAATATAACAATTGTTTACACTTTGCAGCTGATTTTTGACTATTTTTCTAGATGTGTATTTTGTGAGGTCTCATAATGATGTTGGACGAGGAAGTCCTGGCTCTCAACACCTCATCAACTCCTCCAACTCCTCATCTCAACTCAATTTATCCTAAAGATGTTTCTTTTTGGTTAAGGTCATGAATCTGTGCAGACCAATCAAATTCATTCATACCAGAAGGATAAAATGATGTCCATCACAAAAATAAGAAAATGGTGAAGCCACTTTATACTTATACATATTTGTATTAATATTTATATATTAGTAATATTAGAATGTATAATAAATAGCCGTATTCTAGCCAATAACACACATATAGCCGTATTACATCTGTAAGTGTTAAAAGAGTATACAGAGAACTTCGATTGGAACTGTGGTACATTAAAGAATATAAAATGCTCTATGAAAAGAATCATGATCCTGTTGTTTTTAGTAAAGCATAATGTGCATTAGAGATGACGTGCTTTCTTTGTGTTTGTGTTTAGCAGAATGCAGAAACATTGAGGACACACTCTCTCGCCATGGCGTGTCCCCCACCCCCTTCCCCTGTTTAGGAGCACCTCCTATCATCCGTCTTGCCATCGGGGCTTCAGGGTGAAGCCCCAGAATCCAGAGACGCACCCAAACACACTACAGTCCCAGGTACTGAATACACAGTGTACTGATTGCCTGTCCAAAAACATGCAAATGAGCTGAATTGGTGATATAGTATTGCTAACATGATAACAAATCAGAATGCTTTTTTAGAACTGCAGAAGTCAAGTGGAGTGAGAACGTTTGGGATAGTTGTGTGTAATTTCAGTGTTCGTTTTAAAATTGTTTTATACAGTGTTAGCTACTTTAATTGTGGTATTGTTCGCATTGATACTAAAATTAGCTACTTTTGGGATTATATCTTAACACCAGTGATCCCTGACGTCTTTTGCATGATCTTATAATGCAGCTGATCCTGTGATGTTCAGGAGAAAAATGTACACATCAAATGTAAATGTGTCTGAACTTACTGATTTCCTACAGAACAAGCTGATAAACTAATTACTTATTGAAAAAATCTCGTTCAAAAATGGGCACACCAACTACAAAAATACCTATGACTTTAGGGGCCTATAGAGCAACGTGTGCGGTATCTGAGAAAACAGAAATACAGTAAACTTTAGGTTACTTGAAGTATCTTGCTCATGCACCCCAAAAGCCGATTTACGGAAACGCCCTCTGCAGATTTTTTAAACTCAGTGTTAGAACGACGTAGACTACAAGGGGTGCACGATAGCCATCAAAACAATGGTATGTGCACGTTTGTAAATGAAGTATTCACTGTATATGGCGGTGCCCTTATTTTGATGTTTTGTTTATGATCCAAGAATTTGAAGTATTCATTGTTCAATATCGATCCGCTCAAATCTACAATGACCTCTCTGCGCTAAAACTGGAGAATAAACACAAATGCGACAAAACCAGTGTTGAATTGCTTTGTGGCGCAAATGACCTTAAAGCAGAACTACAAAAGGAAAACAACGGCGTTAAGGCATGTAAGTCAGCCTTAAAATAAAGTGAACTTGCTAAGGAATTTTATTTTCCAAGGTTTCTGCGATTAAGGAGCTTTATACAACATTAAAGTAAAAATGAGATCTAACTGAACTTGCTTTGCTGAACTTTCAGCTCTGACTGATGTTAAGCAATGACTGAACTAATTATGACTCAGGACATTCATGCTGTGATTAGTGCTAAACTGGATGTATATGAAATGATTCTGTGAATGGAAACCTTTAAAAAGATCATTTAGAAACATGATTTTAAAACGATTTATTGACTTAGAATTTTTAGTGTCAATGTGAGATATTAGTTCAACCAATAGCAACAGGTTTTAATGAAAAGTTAGATGAAAGATCTGTAAACAATCAAGGTAAATAATGTATTACATTGTAATTGGTGCATAACTGACCGAGTTTTTAGTAGTGCATTTATGGAGTTTGGAATTGAAATACTTAACAATGAAATTTCACCGATCGATTAATTTGCTCTGCGTCTGACAATAGTTCTGATTATTACTTTTCTCACCCTGATCTCGACTATGTTTTTCAGCCCCTCTGTGTGTGCAGAAGGTGTGCACGAGTTGGGTTCCGGCTCCTTTCCTGTCGGAAGATGTCCTTACTAATGCCCCTGGATGGGGTCGGAGAGGGCGAGAGTGCGCTGGCATCTGAAATTCCTGCCCCTACTCGCTGTAAAGGGAGTTCCACCACACTGAATACAGAGAACAACAGTGAGAACAACGTCACAGACCATGATGACAACATCACACAGGACACTCAGGTAGCACACCCTGACCGAATTCACACACTGCATATGGCGGTGTCCTGATTATATCAATGTTTTGTTTATGATCCAAAATTTTAAAGCATTCAGTATTTAATACCGATCAGCTAAAATCTACAATGACCTCTCACTCTGTCGCATGTGTGTTTACCCTCCAGTTTTAGCGCAGAGTCGGTAACCCCCCTGGCGTTGTGGTGTTGTGTATTTGCTTTATGGTTAGTAACCTTTGTACATTATTTGTTTTTTTTTCAATTTTTCCTCAGAAACGATGTCAGAATCATGGCCATAGCAGGAAAAGAGCCAAGGTAAATGCTGATGCGCGTTTCACTCCAGAACCTTCTGGGCGTTTTCTAATCTTCTGGCTAAAAATCTAAAAGTGTTTTCAGGAAAGAGGAATGCATTCAATTACAACACGCTAGCATTCTTATCTGATCAGATCTAAACGAATCATTCAGTCATCATCGTTTATTTATTCACGTTTTATTGTTTTTTTCTTTATTGTAAAAAATAAGGCAGTGAACAGTGAAGCGTGCGGCCATCAGTTAGAAATGGAATCCACTTTGGATTGGATTAGCCTGAAGATTTTAACATGTCATACATCATACAGACAATTCTTCTAGAAATCTTTGAGTTTTATGAATGTTTTAGTTTCGTTGAAATATTCATACAGTATTGAATATGTTTAAAAAGTGAGCAGCAGCATTTCAGAGTTCTGTTAATGTAATTACAATTTTGCTGATGTGTTCACTTGCAGTCCAATGCCAAGCTAAAGCTGGTACGAAGCCTGGCAGTGTGTGAAGAGTCTTCAGGATTATTTCCTACTGATGGACCAGAGAATCAGGTACTGCAGCGTACTTCTTTATCTCTTTCTTCTACAGGATTTTATTATAATAAAGTGTAGGTAAGGAAATATAATAATAAAAACTCAAGTTAGAAGCCAGATGTTTTTAATGGCATGATTTTGTTTCAAGGTAACATATTCAACAAACCAGATCAAAATAATGTAATATGCTAAATATGTTTTTCTTTTTAAAGGCAACTAAGCCATGTGTGCATGTGTGTTTTTAGGACATCATTCAGCTCCACATCAGTTGTCCATCAGACAAAGAGGAAGAGAAATCCTCAAAAGATGAGTACGAAAGTGAAGAGCGAGAGAAGAAGGACAAAACTCCACACCGGATGCTCTCACGTGGTAAATGTACCCCTGATCAGTGATCGTCACATCGCAGCTGTCGAGGATTACAACTCAAATACTACAGCACAGAGGAGATCAAGAGTGCATCCTTTAGATTCCTTAGCTGATAAAGCCTCCATGTCGTTATTTTTGGGATTATAGCACTGTGCCATCAAAACAAGCTAGTAGTTGGCTAAAATGTTGTGCCGTTTTAGAGAATCAGAATAGTTTATTTTGCCAAGTATGTCACACATACTAGGAATTTGTCTTGGTGAGGCACACGTGTGTATGACACATAACATGAACAATATTACACTAAGAGAAAGGTACAAGGAATAAGGAATAAAAGTAATAAAAATAAAAAAAGCCGGTAAGGTGCTAATAGAAATGATACAAGATGTTCCGATGCATCACATATTAATCGTTCTATGACTAATCGATTGAACTAATGTCACTTATGAACAGCTGATGTAACTATACCCCTGACCCAGTGGATGCGACTGGTGCCGTGTGTACCACATACAAATAAAACAAGCGTGTTTAAGCAAGGAAAACCATTTGAGCAAATGATTTAGTAAAAACGAGTGCAAGATGTAATAAAACGAGTGCACTATCTATTTAAAACAGTGCACGATTTAATAAAATCCACAATTTTGTGATTTGAATCCACGAATTTTGAAAACGAATGTACGATCAAGGAAATAAGTGCACAATTTTGTGAGTTTTCAGTTTAGGAAAGTGAGTGCTTGATCTAATAAAATGAGCAAGCGCTCTACTTAAACATGTTCACAATGTAATAAAATCAGTCCGCCATTTTGCAAATTGAGAGCATGTTTTTTTGATACCACTAAAATATTGCTTTGACTGCTCAGAAACAGAAAACTTATTAAAATTATTCGCATATTTTGTAGTCAGAATTTATTTGTAGTAGTAATAATAAATAACTTTAGAAAAGGTAATTGAGAGTTGTGATTGAGAGTAGCATGAAAAAAAAACATTTCCGTAAATATAGTGAGGTAGCACATTGTCCAGTTTAACATGCTTAATGATTTCAGTTAATTTATCATCAAAACAGGTGTTTTAATACAAAGCAGTGAAGCTTTACCTTTTAGTTGATAACTGAATTAGGTGAATGCAGTACATGCATTGTTTATGATTTTATAATTGAGCTAAAGACACTTTACATTGAACAGATACTTATTTTCCAAGGAGCTAGAGACACAAGGATCCAAAATCAGCTTATTTCTATTTACTGTAATAAAGTCCAATAAATCACATGGCAACTGGAGGCCACCTCAATGAAATGGGGCTGCATCTCATTTAGCATTGCACGGGAATCATATTTTATTATAAATGTTGCCATTCAGCACTTACCTCTGTGTTACCTTTTCTATGGGTGCAAACAAGCAGAAGAAAATAGTTTACGGATTTTTAAAAGAAATGTGATGTCATATATCATGTTTTTCACTTTTTGCAGACTCTAGCCAGGAGTACACCGACTCCACAGGCATCGATGTGCACGAATTCTTGGTGAACACACTGAAAAATAATCCCAGGTATAAATAAGAGGGCTTCATACATCCTGTTTCACTAACGTATTCGTTTTTTTCCCCTGATTTGATTTGGGTAAAGGGTAAAGACGGTTTTATCCAGTGTACCATGGAAGCACATTTCATATATGTATATCAATATGTATAAATTGTAATTGTATTTACAACGCATTTACAATTTTTTAGGTTTAAAGATTCAAACAGTTATTCTCTCATTAGTCTTTGCTTGAGTAATTAGACCAACAGGTCCAGAGTGTAATACATTGTCTGTTTAAACTGAACACTAAACACCTTAAGGCTTCTCAGAGTAGCTGTAAATTAGAACTAATCAATATTTTCAAAGTAAAAAGGAACGTGTTTGCGTTTTCCAACTTCATTGCAAGTGTCAAGTTAATGAAACGCACAAACCATATATAAACTGAGAGTTATAATATTTTATTACATGCCATTTAGCAGATGCTGTTATGTAAGCGATTAGCAACACAAGTAGGAAGGACATCCTGTAAGTATACAAGGCAAATGAAGTATGATACACAAGTAATTATACAAGGCAAAAAGTAAACATGGTACATCAAATATGTCAATTCATGACGTCAAATCATACATCAGTCACGTGGCATCTGCATTCTCGTCATGTTTATATTCTCAGACTTTTGGCTGTGACCCCTCCAAATGTCAATTTAAAAATGGTTTATTCTAAACATTTATTACTGTTATTGTTATTACAATTATTATTTGAAGTTTATTTGCACACTAGAAACACTTTTAAATATTGAGACGAGATCCTAAGGTAAAGAACAATCTAGTACTTGTAGTGCACTCCTTAGCTGAGGCGTTCAGCACCCAGGATACGTAAACTTGTGAGCTGATTGGGTAATTTCTTAGCCATCCGCTAACTTTCATAAAAGTTGCAATATGTAAAGAAAGAATTTCATGTACTGTGCATCTGTATATGTGTACTGATGAATGCATTCTATAGTTATGACGTGTTGAATATTTCTGCTCGAGGTTTTCTGTTCTGACCGCTGTTTATCTTCTCTCTTCCAAAGGGATAGAATGATGCTGCTGAAACTGGAACAGGATATACTGGAGTTTATTAATGATGACAAGTGAGTGAGTGTGTTGATTATTTGCACCACCGTCCCTCCATCGGATTGCACCACCTCTTTAGTATCACATATGTATCTGCTACAGATCTGTCAGCTGCCATGTTCAGACTGGAGTTTTTTCTTCTCGACTATTCACATCAAGCCCACTTCACTCGATATCTCTTATAAAGTGTGACCTTTAATGGGTGCACAATGTCAACAACAATACTTTAACAATATTGTACAGTTTAATCATAGTTTGGTTCGAACAAGATCCCTTACTATAATTTACATTTATAACATTAAAATGCACACAATGATAATAATGACTTCGATTTATGAAACTATTGTTCTTTAGTTTAGGTAGAAAAGTAATAGACATAAGAAGCCTGTTTATTTTATTGTGATATATTGGTATATACTGGTATATGACTAAAAATCAGTGAAAGTTCTTGGAGTTCTTACTGAACCTTTTTACAAAGTGCTAAATAATGTTTTGTTTTTATTTTAAGCACTCAGTATAAGAAGTTTCCTCAGATGACCTCCTACCATCGCATGCTGCTTCATCGAGTTGCAGCTTATTTCGGCATGGACCACAACGTGGACCAAACGGGCAAAGCAGTCATCATCAACAAGACATGCAACACTCGCATGTAAGAACTTTTTTTTTTTACTCTGTGCACACCGGAGCTGACATCACAAACTACTGGCATGGTTGGGTACTGATGTGATTAGCTGACTTTGAGAGACATACATACTGGTTATGCTCCATATATCTAGTTTCAGAAACAAAATCCGCCTTGTACATTCTATAACCAATGTATACTCATTCTTTCTTTCATCTTTTAGTCCTGAGCAAAGATTTTCTGAGCATATTAAAGATGAGAAAACCATGGATTTCCAGAAAAAGTTCATTTTAAAGAGAGATGACGCCAGCATGGACAAAGATGATAATCAGGTAAAAGTTTTGTTGGACTACTTGAGATCATTGCATTTAAACATATTCCAGCCATACCCAGCTCTTTCACTGGCACTTACATGCAAGCTGGATTCAGGAATGCATTTAATAGTTAAGTTTTAGGTAACAAACTAGTAGCATAGGAATGTTTAATGATGTAACGATTTAGCACGAATCGATACGAATCGATTCACTTAGCTGATTCTACTCAAGATAAATCGAGATTCACTTCAAACAGCAGGGGATGCTGGTACTATGTTATTTTTTCACACAAAACATGAATCCAGTATTTTTTCTTATTTACAGTCCATTGCAATTTTTAACTACTTTATAAATAAAAATCTATTTATTTGCAGATCAGTGACGTTGAAATGTTTTTGGAACTTGGAGGGAAACGTTATTTAAAATTGAACTGTGGAGTCTGTGCACTGTTTTGCTAGCTGAATGCCCCACTAAACTGACTGCCCGGATCACAGCTCGAATGTTTTCCGTTCTAGTTGTAGGATTTGTACTTATTGCATGGCTTTCCTAGTAATTAGTTTAGGGCTGACCGCAATTAATCGATTATTCGTTGGTCGACCGAAAAAATTACTAGTCGGCCAAATTCCATTGGTCGA
>JAOUQU010405534.1:0-11912 GCA_028566735.1 Ammoglanis amapaensis
TGAAGATGCCGATCATGTCAATGATTTCTCACAATCATTTTCAACAATCATTTAACAAGGTAGGAAACAAATAAATAAATATCAATATGCAAAATATGCAGCTATTTTTTAGAACAGACCTGCGTGCGGCTCATGAGGTCCTTTCGGGCACTTCGTTGGTGACCCCTGATCTAAATGATGAATGCGCTTTTATTGCTGAGGTAGGTACAAACTACTCAAAACAATTCAGAACGATGTCTTACGGAGCAGCCGTTCGAGTTAGAGATCTGCGCTTGTGCCGGTTTGATTCCGGGAGTCAACAGGTCAACTGAAGTGTCCGTGAGCAAGACATCAAGGCTTTAAACCATTTTGAAGCTGTAAATAATAATAATAAATCGATTCTTAATTCTGATTTGTGGTGCTTCGTTACGTCCTTAATTACACCCGTTTTTAGCATTTTTATTTGCAAATCTAAACATTTTTTTTACTGATCATGAATTTTCTCTTCCTCTTTTTCCTTCCAGATGAGATCATGCAGCAGGAGACCCGTCCACTCTATGCTGCCGACATCTGTCCCGACCTCAGGAAACGTTTCGCCTTCCTGTCAGGTGAGACCGTTTCCCGTTTCCGCTCTCATTTATTAGTGATTTTAAACATCACCTTCACTTTATTTTTCCCCACTTGACTTGGATCCGAATCCCATTCAAGGTGTAAAAGAAGAAACCAGCCCAGCATCAGTAAGTTCTTGCACACTTGGCAGCCGCCGTTGGTCAGTAAGTAGCGTTGTGGAGTGTAAGTTCGATATCTACAGCTTGTCCCAGTTAGGGCCCGGGTCCGGTTGCCAGTCTACATTTACGATTGAATTATTTAGTACTTTCCACGACACTGAAGTCCACGAGCGGTGGCGTCTGTTCACACTGCTCGCTCGGTTTCATCGGCACAGTGGAGGTTCTTATTTAAAATGTCAACACTTACACACAATAGCAACGCTTTGCCTCTGGTTCGGAGTTGAATTATCATTTCCACTGCTTATGGAATCATTCACGATGAATTACATAGCAGAACGACAGACTTTGTATTACCTGTTGTATGTAAATGTGTCAGCGGTCATGTCATGTCTGTTAGTATTACAGATATTGAATAGTATCTTATAATGCATCACAGGAGTGTTTAACATCAGGTCACATGAATCGAACCGCTAGTGCATTTTAGTTGAATCGAGATTCAAGACAAACAGCTCAAGGCACAGGCAAGATTCTCCTCACCTGGTTGATGGCAAATGCCGGGTTAC
This sequence comes from Ammoglanis amapaensis, assembly GCA_028566735.1. Taxonomy (NCBI): domain Eukaryota; kingdom Metazoa; phylum Chordata; class Actinopteri; order Siluriformes; family Trichomycteridae; genus Ammoglanis; species Ammoglanis amapaensis. Next base: position 1,271 of record JAOUQU010405534.1, read on the forward strand.
CATGTAGAAACGTTTTCAGCTAATTTTAGTTGTCAGGATTTGTATCGTACGTTCCTTATAACGACATTATAACAATATTATAATACAAAGATAAGTGCACATGCAGAATCGTTTCATTCCACATTTGTCTTCCATTTCATTTTGTTGACAAAATTGTATAGTGATGCCGGTATTGTGAGTCAGATTACATCAGAGGTCGTGTGTGTATCGATGCGTCTATGCACGGAGTGTATTTAGTTTCGGTCATGCTGTGCTTCTAGCGTTTATAACACTTTTTCAACTCTGTGTTTCTACACACAGGAATAATTCCTCTACAGAACCCAGTCCATTCAGTAAAACGCACACTTACACTCACCAGTGAACACACACTAGGTGGCAGCAGTGAGCACAGTGGGCAGCCCTTGTCGTACAGCCTGGTACGCAGTTTTAGGTTCTTAACCTGTCCACTTTTAGAATCGAACTGGCAACCTTTTGGTCACTAGTACAAGTCTGGATGTCTAACCACCAGGTCGCGGCTGCCTCCGTCTGTATTAGGCGACAACAGCTGTGCTGAACAATATATTTTTGTTAATATTTTAGCATTTCTTAAAAGAGATAAATAAGAACTGTTCTTCTTAAGCTTTCAGTAAAGTCTAGAACAGAAAGTCTAAAACTGTGAAGTGACATCATGGGAATTCTTTTCATGCCGTCAAGGGACTAAAATGATTCTGCCCTCGGACGTGGCATCAAAAATGCTGCTTGCACGACGCTGGATGTTTGGAACTGGAATGTGTTTAATCTGCGGTTGTCATAGACTCAGGAAAACTTTAATATATCATTGAAACAATTATAATAATATATAATTGAGACGGTATCATGTTTAAACGAAGGCCGTCGTAGTTTCATCTGCAGTTTGTCCAGTTGTGGAGTTTTACTCTCCTCCTGCGTATACTTACGACTTGTAATGACTGGTCTACATTTAGACGCTGTAAACTAGCGCTGACTGTGGTCAGTACTTGGGTTATAATTGTTTCACTGGTGGCTTTGGTTATTTGAAGAGTGTAAAGGGAAGAGTCTATGACTGACCACTGATCCTGCTTCGATTCTCCACCCTTGAGTAAATAACAGACTTTGAGTTAGAGTAGAAAATATGCTTATGTAGCTCGTTTTTATTACATTTACATTTTCAGCATTTAGCAGACGCTTTCATCCAAAGAATATTACAATTACAAACCTGTACACTTATTTTTTTTTTCCTTGAGTTGTTCAATTACATTTGGAAATCTTTTATATTTCGGAATTGACAGACGCCACATGGGATCGTTTTGGCATATTTTCTCGCACCCTGGAAATTGCTGCTGAAGTTCTCCGTTACCGTAACCTTGAACGTTTCTAAATGCACCTTCTTATTATCTCACACATCAAGCCAAGGTCGTGGTTGCTGAAAAATATTTTGGCTGGTTTAACAGGACAAGGAGGAAACATATGCCAGCCTTTACAACCCAAGATTGAGTGTGTGTGTGTGTGTGTATACTTACACGCATACACATACACACACTAGATATCAGCACTGCGGTGCTTCTTTACTGTTTAATGTCTGGCTTTAGTGATCCCAGTGCACTGCAGCAGAAAACACACACACTCTCACACACACACTCACACCTATCTGTATTGTCAAGCTCAGTCCCCTGTGCTCATAGCTCAGCCCTCAATCCGCGTACAAATGATTGATGTTAATAATCCCAAATGTCTTTGATGAACGCATGAATGCAGCCAAATCCATTACTCACACCCGACTCGGACCTCGGTGTGTATATGTGTGTGTATTGTGTGCCTCACTTTGTGGCCATCTTGGGTCTCTGATCAATTTCTCAGCCTTACAGTAATCTGCAATGAGTGATTCATTTTACTATAGTACTGCACTGAAAGAAGCGTGCAGTGCCCTCTTGTGGTAGGTTATTGGTAGCACAACCAGTATAAATATTAGAACTAATTTAGAATTAAATATTTTGCACTACTGTGCTTTACACGTTTCCTTTTTAAAGGAATTTAAATGTGCATTTAAATGCACAAGGGGGAAACCTTTTGACAGCAAGGGGGAGTTCTTTTATAATATAAAAGTAGAACAATGTTGCTATACAGGTCTGTCATTTAATTGTCAATAGCTGTTGATATAATCTCATAGAGCGACATGTTTACATAATCTAATCTTATAAATGTATAGCTCTTATATAATATTATAACGGGAATGTAAACCTTTTGCGGTTTATGTTCGATTTATGCATGTTTTGTTTGTTTAATACAAATATTATGTGCTTGCAGATTTTTAACACACTTAGTCTAAATGTCAGGTACGAGACATCACGAGATCTTTTATTTTATTACTGTATATTCTATTTATCATAAGAAAATCAATGCTTTAATAATGACTCCATGCTGTTTTGTGGACAAACTCACATTAGCAGTGATTCTACAGAACAAAGTATCCAGACAGGCTGGAAGAATCTGCACGTCGTTAACATCTATTTTTATTTGATTCATTTTGTTTTGATACACAGGGGGAAGAGGGGCGAATGGCAGCCCTATCATAGTCTTCCCAGAGTTTCCAACATTCGCTGAGCTGGAGGATCAAGAATTTCACAACGTGTTAACCTACTTAACCAGTGTACCCAGGTGTGTATTCTGATCTGCATTTACACTGGATTCTTTAGTAAGAAAAAATCTTCATGACCACCATCCATGTCCAGTTACGTGATCTGACCAAAATTTTAGTACAACTTAAACGATCAGGCTTTTGTCACATTTATTTTCATCTTTCGGCTGTTGTTAGTTTTTAGGCCAGATGATTCAAGCCTCCTGTTTTACCCTGGTTCAGGACTCACTACAACACACTAGGTTCCTGCATCCTAGTAGCTATTTTTAGGTCAGTTCAGAGTCTACAGTTAATCTGACAACACACACAGTGAGAACAGAAACATTTTAATCACAGATTACCAGCAGAGGTCACTGAGAGTTTAGTTTTCACCTGTACCACAAACTATTTTTTTTAAAGCAGTAGATTATTATAGAAGTAAATTATTAATGTTTAAATGAATAAAAATGCATGAATTTAATAGTGACTAAATTTAATTCAAATTGTCATTACACATATACAGATGTACAGTACAACAAAATGTGTCTCTTCGCATATCCCAACTTGTCTGGCAGTTGGGGGTCAGAGCGCAGGATCAGCCACGCCCCTGGAGCAGACAGGGTTAAGGGTCTCGCTCAAGGACCCAGCAGTGGCCATGTAGCAGAGCCTGGACTTAAACCCCCAACATTTAGGTTCACAACGCTCTACCAACTAGGCAACACTGTCCCATTGGACTGGACTGTGGAATGAGCTCCTGACGTTTGCAATATGAACATTAAAGGGCAGAACGAATAACGGCTTCTTTAGATGTACGAAACGCATGATTATATTGTATGCTTTATTAAATATTATAGTTTATTTATGCATTTCCTGCTCCCCTTTCTGGGCATGTTACGCTCGACTACAGAGTCTCATGGGAGTAGGCACCAATGAAAGAAGGGGACTGAAGGTTAAACCGTAGAAACGGGGGAAAGGAATCTAATTGGCTCGAGCTTCGTCGAAATCACAAAATGCAGGCGTAAATTTAATTTAATGACGTTTAGCATGATCTTCAGGGTTGGCACGGTGAGCAGCCTTAACCACGGCGCCCAGGGAACGGATGAGGGTTTAGGTAATTTGCTCCATGGCACTTCAGTCGTGAATCGAACCGACCGGAATCACAAGTCTGTTATCTGATCACCAGGCCACGGCTGCGTTTAAAATCTTATTTGGTAAATAAGATGGAACCTACTAACAATTGAATGGTACTTTTTGAATTGGTTCTTCGATCTGAGCAAATGAGAACCTAGTTGTTCGGGTTTATACACATTCTTCAATGAAATATTTCTCCGTTTTCACTCCAGCAAGGCAGTGGAGTGTGTAGAATGGGAGGAGGCGATGCACAAAGGGGGGTTGAAATGAAAGGCTAGCAGGAGGAAAGCAGAAAGGAATGCATCCAGCTTAATAGGATCGAGAAATGTGTACGCCATGTGCGGGGTTTTATTTGTACTCAAACGTGTATTATTACTCTACACACCAAAGAAATATGGCCATCAGCAGATTGTTGCTTCGCCAGGCAGAATCTACCTTCTTTTTTTTTTTTAAAAGCCTCCTCTATCACACCTCCCCAGACGCCCATCCTCATTAGCAATTCAAGAACGCCTGCAGGCTAAACTGCCCGTCATCTACGCTCGGCTGCGATTGGACACGAGGAAGCACCTGATGCTGTTGGATTGGTGGGGGGGTTGAGCGGGGAGGCAGTTCTGCCTGCCTTCTTGGTCGCCGCTCGCTGTGGCACTGCAACCATACACAGAGGATTCGGTGAAGGGGAAATGGAGCCAGACACACACAGACACACACACACACACACACACACAAGAAGGAGGAAATACAGTCTGTAGGAAATACCAACAGAAGCTCGTGTCTGTTTAAGGATTTTTGAGCTGGATTTTTGGATTGTCTCTGCTTCACTTGGATGGTTCAGGAAACGTTGATGATGCGGCACACGGCTGTCAAAGGAATGAACAGGCGCTCTCCATGGTGATGGATTTCAGAGCTCAGTTAGCATCTCTGCAGAACATCACCATGGTTATGATCTAAACGGAGAGCTCTTCCTGTACGTCTTGTATTTACACTGGTGATGGCTCTTCTGACGTCTGCGCATCCTCTCGTATTTTATTTAAGCTTGACCGCTGAACTAATCGAACGTAGATATTCAAGTGGTAGACGTGTTGTATCGAAAACGCCAGAATTAGAATAAATGGATCAAATTATTTAGGTAATTTGAATCAAATTTATCAGTTTTTATATACTCTTGATTTTCAATAATAGAATACTAGATAATAGAAAACTCTTTATGTATACAGTTTTCTTTATTCTAATGTGACCTATAAAAGACCTTATTTTGCTTATTTCAAAATAACTTTCTATACACATACATTATAGTAAGTTTGCTTGCTTTGTAACTTCTGTTCGTTCTTATTATTTGATACAAAAATCGGCTTTAAAATATTGTAGTTTAATCATAATTTAAATGTACGTAGTGAACTCATCCTTAAAATGTGTTATTCTTTAGGTTTACTTGAATAATGTGACGTTGTTTTCATGTTACAGCCATTTTCTATCAGGAATGTGATAATGAACCTCATCATCATCATCATCATCAGTGTAACATCTGTCTCCATCATGAGTGAAAACTCTCAAATCATCTGTGCTAAGCATTTCCATCGAGTGTTACAAACGCCATAAACAAAGTAGTCGCTCATTTCTGGGGTGATTCTAATAATCCCCACCATTGTGTCTTCGAATGATCTTCTCCATCATGTAATAATCTCCCACCATGATAGTTATGATGTAATAACTATCCACATCATGGTGAAACCATCTTCAAATGTGTGTGAGCAACCTCCCCTTTACATGTCCACCATCTCCAACAAAAGTGTACCACCCGTCCACATCATGTCACAACCGTTCCCATCCACAACTATTCACATCATGTTAGGCATCACATTTGGGATGAATCTATATTAATCACATAGATTGTGTAGATGTAAAATTTTACAATGGCTCAATCATCTTACAATTATCTACATCTAACAGTCTGGATATGCAACAGACTGTTATCATGTTGGAACCATCCTCTAATGTGTGTGAGCATCCCTCCCCTTCACATGTCCACCATCTCCAACAAAAGTGTACCACCCATCCTCATCATGTCACAACCATCACGAACAAATGTTGGCATCATTCCCAAACGTGCATGATCAACATTCCAACATTCCCAGCATAAAAGCGGCAACCATTCTCATACCATTTATGTAACTAGCCACCCCATCATCCAGTATAAATAGACACATTTTAAAAACAATCAGAAATCATTTTTGTGTGTGTATGTATTTCTGTGGGGGGGGGGAGAGAGAGACGGTGCTGCCATGGTGACCATTCTGCTTTACCTTATAGCTTTAGCGCATCAGGAGTTGGCTTCATCCTGGTCATCGACCGCAGGCAAGACAGATGGGCAGCAGTAAGGGGAACACTATTGCGCATCGCTGTGAGTGTGTACTCCATGTTTTTATTCTCTATGTACGTTTACCTTTTGTTTCTGAAGATATGACATAAATCGAATGTTGGTGAAACTATGGACGCTTTATTGTGTATACTGAGACCTCCTTAATGTATTAGCCACAGTCGTTGAATAAATATATTTTGTTCAGCTGTGTGGCATCTTGGGAAATGGCCTTCCCTGGTCATTAAACGCCTTGGAGATGAACTGGAAGATCCGAACCTGACCTCGCACTTGCTTACTTGTGGGATATTTATCACCATGTAAACCAGAAGTCTCAAACCAATCGGTGTGGCTGCTGGATTTTATTCCAACTAAATCCGAGCACAACTGATTTGTACTTTTGTACAATTTGCTGATGTCAGTGAAACAGATGATCATGTGACCTCATGGACTGGTTGGAACAAAGACCCGCAGCCACAACATCGCATTATGGATCCGGTTTGAAGCTTTGTGATGTAAACATACTGTTGTAAAACTCGCAGTGTTCAGATTCACTCGTCTTTTTATAGATGGTCATGATTTAGATCAATAATACCGTATATCATATCGTGACGTAATTAAATAATACCGTCTATTATATCGTGACGTTATTAAATCCATGCTGCTGAATTTAATTAGTCGGATGTCACTTTGCAAATTGGAACGCGGCACTCCTAGTGATCCCAGCACATTTAATTATATTACTTTTCCACCACATTACTCACTTATTCATAATCCCAACACCAAATTAAGAACCGCATTTCTTATATTATTACATTTCTATTTCTTTTTTTTTTACAACGTTGAAAGTGTGAAACATGACCACAGGTTGTGATGCTTTTGCTTTTCATGGGATGTGGATGAAGACCTAGTTGAGTGTTGCTGGACTTTAATATGAAGGAGCATCATTGTAGTGACAGTAGTATTGCTCTCTCTGGGGCTGTTGAGCTGTCAGCGGGAGTAGAATCCACAAGGGTAGTGGAGGGAGGGGGGAGGGGGGGTATGGGACTGAATGTAAACCCTAGGTGTGTGTGTGAGGGGCTAATGTGATTAACAGTGTCCCCGGATCAATTTTGAGGAACTCTCAGCTGTAGTAATGTTTCCTAGTTTGACTGATGGAGTAACTAGTATTGCTAAGTATTTACTGCAGTAGATCAGTCTTGGATAGTCTTTTAGGAAATTTAATATATATTTAAACCGTTACCAAGCGGTCTTGTCCTGTCTTGTGTCTGTACGTTTGTTAAATGTGATGCACACATCAGTGTTTATGACCTAGCAGTTCAGTATTCTAGCACTACTTTAGCACGCTCTGTGGTTTGTTTGTTTTTTTTTGATTAAGGGATTAAACCATCAGACATATATCAGAAATCGTAGAAACCATGTCGGTGTTAGTATTGAATTATAAGGTACTTAAGAAAACCATCGTCACTTAACACGGTCAACCGCTACATCAAGAAATGCATTAAAACATTTTAGAAAAATTTAGCCCCAGCTCATCTAACATGGAACAAAACATTGCAAATATGCATCATGATCAGATGAGTGGCAACAGACGAATGGCAACAGACGAATGCCAACAGACGAATGCCAACAGACGAATGGCAACATCTGGCGCCCCAAGTGGCATGCGGGATATTCTATGCTGAGTAGGGATAGTGATAGAAGAGGCAGGGTTTCATAAATACTATGAGGATTTTAGGGCGTCACAATTTTTGACAATGTAAGTACATGGTTATTTCAGTCTGGTAATTACACACACACACACACGGACAGCTGTAGCTTGAAAAAGGTGTGTGCGTGCGTGCGTGCGTTGCGGCGTGGCGTGGCTTCCAATTTGACGATGGCATTATTATATCACGTCCATTTTTACGTTAATCTAACCCAAAACCAAGTACGTAGCTTCAACACTTAGTCCAGATGTGGCCGAGAATTCGATTTTAACTTTATTTTGGTTTGTTAGTATTTCTTCTGCTGGCTGAATTGGCCATTTCTCATCTAGAATATGAATCGAGTCAACGACTTAACTACTCTGTAATGCTGTTATAGTCTTAAATGGCTCGCTAGCACATCTGAGGCATTTTACATAATTAGTGTGAATGAATTGAATTGAATCTACATTGGGGTACAAAAGGGTGAATACAATTATGCAGATTATTATTGATTTATTCCGTTACTCTGAGTAGCAGACATCAGCTATTCCATCAGCTCAGTGATTTAAATACAATCAAACGTTCAGCAAGAGTAAGCTAATTGTGCAAAGTGAATTTCGTTTCAGTGTTATTATGCAAAAGAATAAACGTTAGATTCGTTAGGAATATTCATTTCATATGGACATCGTAAGTCTGGTCAGTCAGTACTGGTCTTCTAATTCTGGGATCAGTGGACAACAAGCCCGTTTAACAGAACAATGACCAGTCGTTGTATTTTTCCTCCTCGTTTGTGATGTAACGAATCAAAGTATGAAGCTGCACATCTGTAAATATCGAATCATTCCTGCCTCACACCACACGTGCAACCAGATGTTTGTTTGAGCAGAATCATTAAGCAATTAATTGAAGTTATGCATTAATGGAAGTGTGTTAATGGAGAGCTTCTGGTCTTTCATGCTGTAATTTGTACACTCGCCCAACCAAACACACCCATTCAAATGACTAGGAAATTGTAATCTATGTAAATCCATGCTAATGTATGATAATTTAACCCAGAAAATACCCACTTTGTCCCACGCTGGGAATGTTATGACCCCTCTATAGTGGAATTGCTTTTAGGTTTGTGTTTAATAGGCTGTTGAACGGTACGTTGAAGTGCTACATTGTGCAGTTTATTAAAATAGAAGATGGAATCATTTTAGTTCTGGAGTGATTTCCATTCAGCAAGTTAACGAAAATGTTCCAGTTTAAACAATGGCTAATAAAGGTTTGGCACAGGGGTGTGTGTGTTATGTTACCTTGATACCTTTACATAAATAAAGTATTTTCTTTATAAAAAGGCCAGGTGTAGATTTAGAATAATAAATGTGCAGTGCAGTGCAAGACAAGTTCAACAAGTGTTGAACATTTTTTTCATGAATCTATATTGTCTTTAAACAGCAGAGGGCGCTTGCACTATACACATTGCCTGCATGATCTCACTGGCGGTATATACCTGGTTACCAGGTTTGGGGTTTTTCCGCAAAATTGAGCACAATTGGAATTCTTTTTGCATAGTTTGAACCTACCTCTGATATATTGTGTATTTATATATATATATATATATATATATTTTTTTTTTTTTTATTTATTATTTTTTTTTTTTAATTGACACTAATAAAGAACTGAATACTTGTGATAATATTGGGATAATCAAATTCAGCAATAATATTCTTTTGAAGCCAGGAACATGGATTGCACGGCATTGCATTGTGCTTTTAAATAAAAATGTATATTTTTTTCATTCAGCTGCTTTTCTGTAAACCAATAAAATTAAAAGTAATAAATTATATATCAATAAAACAAACTACAGGAGCAGAATGTATTAAAATCTTAAGTGTACTGCTCCCCATAACAGCTGCTCCTCCTGCTCCTCCTCCTCCTTCCTCCTCCAGCCAGTCACTCCATCACTGTCGCCATTAAATTGAATAATAAGCGTCTCATAAAAGCTGCGTCCAGCCCATCAGGCTCACTACGTGTTGAGGGTGAAGAGGGTGTAAACAGACTTAAACCTGGGTGGATTTGAGCGTCTGAGTTTTATTCAACAGTTTCAGGTCACAGGTAGCTTCCTCAGATCAAAGGTGAGAGGGGAAAGGTTATGTCCTGGACCGAAGGATATTGGATTGAATTCCCTAGATATTACTGCAGGACAGAAATGAGTTTATGAATAAATGAGGTTCGTTCGGTGAATGTAATAATTTTCTGGGAACCACATCTGAGGAGGAGTACGAGGATCTCGGTCATTTTAACTTGAATGTGTGTAAAAACAAATCAAATTGCGTTTTTAAAAGAGCGTTAAAAAAGACACAAACACTTTCAAATGAGACTAACATTACAAATGGAAAATAGACGAACTGGCAAAACAAACGTGTAAAAAAAAAAAAAACAAGGAAAGAGAGTTTTATTTCCATCATTATACCCTGAGAACATACAAACTTCACACAGAAAGGACCTGGAGTGTGCTGATGTTTGTTTATGGTCATTTTAACAGAATTAACAAATTTGTTGTCCTTCCTTTTCTAAAAAGTAGATTTTAATAGATTTAGTTTACTAAATATTTTCTATTTAAATGTACTTTTACACACATGTAATTCACCTCCTTTTAGCCCATCCGTGCAGTGAAACACACATTTAAACACACTGCATATTTTTACAAACGTAACCAATATATGAGTGTGTTAAGTAATGGTTTACATTTTTAAAACAAATGCGCTGAATATAATTTGTATATATCTAAGCACGCACTAGGGCTGTCCACAACCAAGGATTTTGTTGGTTGACCAGTGGTCGTCATTTACTCCAACTAATCGACTAATAGTC
>JAOUQU010405554.1:0-11907 GCA_028566735.1 Ammoglanis amapaensis
ATAGATAGATAGATAGATAGATAGATAGATAGATAGATAGATAGATAGATAGATAGACAGATAGACAGATAGACAGACAGACAGACAGACAGACAGACAGACAGAGACAGACAGACAGACATATATAATTTTATTGCTCCTTGAGCGTCTGGTGTGCTAAACATTTGACAAAATCTCACTTACCTGTACTGGTTATTTTCCTGCTCATCGATCCACCATTCGTGTGTACTCCTAGGGCTCGGCAGCTGACAGAGGGAGAACACCCATTGTGGTAGATGCTCCATGACTGAGATTAAATTCCTGCTGTATGTAGATGATCTGGTCCTGCTGTCCCCCAGCGTTCAGGCTCTACAGTGCCACCTAGATCTGCTACAGCATTACAGTCAGACCTGGGCACTGACAGTAAAGTGACCAAAATACTGATTTTCCAGAAACGAAGCACACACACACACACACACACACACACACTGTTAGAAATCCCGTTCACGATCCTCCCACGAGATCTCGTTCCCAAAGTCCTGTTAGCGATATTCCCGCGAGATCTCGTTCCCGTAGCCCCGTTCCTTATCCTCCCGCGATAACTCGCTCCCATAGTCCCGCCTACTGATCTAAACATGATTTCTCTCTCACAGGTGTGGCTCATTATTTCTGGGTTCTTTGTTTACCTTTATAATATCTATCTATTTAACACAGGGACAATGTAGCCTAGTGGGTAGAGCGTTTGTCTGTGAACGAAAGGTTGGGGGTTCAAATCCAGACTCTGCTACACTGCTGGGTCCTTGAGCAAGGGTCCTTAACCCTGTCTGCTCCAGGGGCACTGTACATTGGCTGACCCTTGCGCTCTGACCCCAACTTCCAGACAAGTTGAAATATGCGAAAACCTGCAATTTCCCCTCGAGGATTAATAAAGTATATAAAAAAATAAAATAAAATAGCTCGAGTGTGAAGTATTGATTGTTTGCCATCATTGATTGTATGCCATCATGTTTGCCTCCATCTCCTTTCTCCTATTGTTAGCTGTATTTATTCTCCGTTTGTTCCTCTGTCGGGTGAGTGTGTGTGAGTGTGTTCTCCAGTTACTTTAGTATCGCCTTCACTCCCCTTCCTTTCCTATCGCCATTAGCTTTAGTGTTTTTGTGAATGAGTGTGAGTGCGTTTGACTTGTCCTTGTCTAGTTATTGTTGCTCCAGTTTTGTGTTTGTCTGTAGCCCTAGTTCTCTCAAGCATTTACCTTTCTCCTTTTTGCTGTTTGTCTCGGAGCATTTTGATATTGTGTTTATTTGTCAGGCGGTTGGTTTTCGGCCGGCTGGGGCTGAGTTCGGTCTCACCCCAGCTCGCTCAGCCAGCGCGGTCCTGCCTGAGTATATGTTGTGTGTGCGTATTACTAACAGTTCTCTTTTTATTACTAACAGTGTAAATATTGTTGAACTAACGATCTCTCTCTCTCTCTCTCTCTCTCCCTACTAACACTTTCTCTATCTCCCTCGATCTCCCTCATCCGATCTCCATCTCCAGCCGCTCAAGGTCCTATCCGTCTACCGCCTTGAGCAGTTCACCAACCCTCTTTACTTATCTATTCTATTTAGTTTCTACAGTTCATCTTCCTTCTCTCCTCTATGTTTCACTCTATCCCTGTACTGTCATAGCATTTATCATTTTGACCCTATCTCCTAGGAGCCTTATTACAGCCCTGTCATCTCCCGTTGTAGTGTTCAGCATAGCCTTTTCTTCTCCAGTGTTTCCCTTCCTGTCTGAACCACTATTATTTTGTTTTGTTGTTTTGTGCTCGGTGTGTTCTCTGCTCTCTGTGCTCAGGTTCCCATCGCTACCCTGGTTCGCAGGCTCTCCACCCATACAGCAGCCTATGCCTTTTCATTGCTCCTCCTGTCTTCCTTATAGCAGATTCTGACACACATTTTTACTAAATAATAAAGAAATTGAAGACTGAAATTACACTTACCTTAGACTAAAGATTACATTCACTGGTAACTTTGGTCCAGCAGTAAATGAACTGAGAGTAATGGCTCGCAGGGTTTTCTATGCCATCAAAAAAACTTATTCGTATTTGCCTCAAAATCTTTGAATCTATATTATTGAAATGATTGCTCTATACGGCAATGAAGCTTCAGGTTTGCTCACACACCATCAATTTCATAATTGGGACAAACATCCATTAGAGACCCTGCACACAGAGTTATGTAAAAGTATCCTAAAGGTGCATAGGCACACTACAAACAATGCGTGCATGGCTGAATTAGGCCGATATCCTCTAATTATAAACATTCATAGAAGAGCAAACAACTTCTGGAAACATCTAAAACGAGTGCGACACCAAATCTTATCATTATAAAGCCCTGAAACACCATGAGCTGAGCAACGATTTTGTACCGATACACCACCGACACACACTCACACACCACTAACATAAACATGACTCAGCAGATTATCTCAGCACAATATTCTATCCTAAATTAAGAAAGACATTAATGAGGTACAGACTGAGCGCACATGACTTGGCCATAGAAAAGGGGCGCTACACCCGATCCTGGTTACCCTTAGACGAGAGACTGTGCCAGCACTGCACTCTCAACACAGTAGAGATGGAGCTGCACTTTCTCACTTAATGTAGCAGGTTCGAACATGTCCTCTTCCCTAAATTTTATTTTATTTTCCCCCAGTTCTCTTCCCTCCCAGACCCCCACAAACTGCGCCACTTACTGGGGGAGCACAGAGAGAGTGGCACACTAGCATATATATGTGTATTTTTCTCTTGTTATTTTATTGTATTATATTACATTTAATTTTGTAGTAAATATTCATCAAAACTTTTATTATTATTTTTGTATTTGTACTTTGTTCTTGTATTTGTTTGTTACGAAGCTTTGCCAATAAGTGATGATGTTTAAAGTGATTTAGTGACCAAGAATGTTCAAAGTGACCAGTCATGAGGGAGTCCCACACAGCAGCGGGGGATGCTGCAACACATGGCCAGAGAATAGATAATAGATGTAGTAGCTATTGCAATTTAAAGTTTATCTTACCAACAGCGAAACCCAGAAACACGGGGAGAAGCAGCAATCCACCAAGCGGACGCCAGCATACTCTTGCCCAACGTTATTGGATGAAGTCGAGACTGCAGTTCTAATGCATGCTGCTGCATATGACTACCCAAGAAGGGTGGGCCCTGTTAAGCCTCGCTCCTCTCAAGGTTTCTTCCTGTAATTTCCAGGGAGTTTTTCCTTGCCACAGTCACCCTCTGCTTGCTCAACAGGGGGTTTAAGTTCATCCTGTATTTTGAAAAGTTGCAACGTGACAGGATGTGACATAGTGTCAAGTGCCATAGTGTCCAGGGTAGCACACAGTATATAATGCACAGGGATATGGTCCTGATGAGCATACATGAGTTCTGGCAAATAAAATATTGGATCCATAAGTATTTTAATAATATAACAGGGGCATGGGAATAGGAATGTCTGTTGGTAGAGTTGGGAAAAACCTTAAAGAATATTGCATCAACAATCTGTTACAATCTGAAACACGTAAAAGAAAACTTAACACAGGACCCCAGGATTTGGAATAACAGAATTTATTCTCTAAAAAAACACAAATATTAACTGCAACTCAAAAATAAATTTGTGTGCTATGCAAGCTATGTAATCAAATACCATGTCTAAACTGAAAAAAGCTATTAACCTTTGTATGGCATTCATATTTTTGTTACTCAGACATTGTTCATGGGTCTGGTGGACCTGTTACATTTTGATGTTTTGAATTCAGTGCAATCAATCAATTTTACAATAAACAAACTTAAGAGATGCTTCCTTCACCTACTTTACTGTTGGTAACGGAGGGCGGAACTCAAACAGGACAAGACTGGACTGAGGACTGGACACCAGATTGGACACCGGATGGGAGACAGGAGCAGACTCAGGACTGGTTAAGGGTGACACACCGGACTGGATACCAGGTAGGACACAGGACTGGATATGGAGGACACACAGGACTGGATAGGTGGCGCTACAGCAAACACTCACAGAAGACGGAACATAGGACAGGTGGCGCTGCAGCAAACAGGGACAGATGACACAACACTTGACCAGAGCTTGACCAGAACTTAATTTGATTAGGACTCGACCAAGACTTGGTTTGGTTAGGACTTAACCAGTACTTGACTTAACTGGAACTTGGACTTGACTAGGGCTTAGGACATTAGGGCTAATACTAACCTACCTGGACCCCAAGATTGATTGTTACCTCACCAAACACATCGTGAAACCTATTTGATGAACCCGCCGTGTGAAGCTGCGTTGGCATGGTTTATAAGGTAACCGCTGAACTCAAAGCACCTGGTGCTAATCTGCAGCGCGGAGTGAGCTTCGGGGTCGTGGGAGATACGCTGACGCGTGTGGCTGCCGCGTATGGCTGCCGCTTCTCCCTCGGTTAAAATTTTAAATTTTAAGAATCTAAAATGCTTAGCCATGTTTTTACATCACTACGATTTTGTGATGACCTAGTGTTGCTTGCTAACTGCACTGAGTCCACATGTTATCCTTGATCGGGTCTGATCTGAATGTCTCACCGGTGTTGCCCCCATGCTACATACGCTAAAGGCTATTCTTTTAAGGTTGCTTTGCCGAGTTCATATTTTCTGTACTTTTTGGACTTGTGAGGGAATAGCTGTCGCTGCTGGACTTCCTGCCGTTCTCCTGTTCTTTTGGGCTGTGTGGCTTGTCTTCCATCCTGGGCTCATCATGACGATAAGGTACTCTTTCAGTCAACTCTATGCGCTCCAAAATGCGCACCTCAAAACTCCGGATCACTTGTTAATTCATCAACATCTTGGTATTTTACAATGACCTTAATACCTTCACTGGAGTTTGGGTCGGACTTTTGTCTACAAACAGCGCACAAATACCATCCCAGTTATCTGGACAAAGCGTCACTGTGTGGTTTCCAAGGCGACATCATGTTCAGCCAATCAGAATTGCTGTCGGAATCTACACTACATACCAGCTGTTAACCTGCCACCGCCGAGCACCGCTTTGAATGTTAAAAGTGCCCTGTTTAATGTTCACTCTTTGAACAACAAGGCTACATTTTTGCGGATGTTATCCTTGAACATAACATTGATTTACTGCGTCTGACTGAAACCTGGCAACAACCGAATGACTATTTTGTTCTGAACCAAGCTATGCCAGCAAACTATCTTTTTGTAGACAAGCCTTGTTCAACTGGGCGTGGTGGAGGTCTGGCTATTGTGTATAAATCCAAGTTTAGGGTCAAAACCATTCCAGTCCCCCACATTACCTCGTTTGAGTGCCTAGCAGTACTTATCACTGCTGCTAGACCTCTACCTATTGTACTTATTTATCGTCCCCCACTTGCTAAGGAATTTTTAAATGTGCTCCAGTGTTTTGATTTTATTCAGAATGTGGACTTCTCTACATACAACAAGGGTCATATTCTGGACCTTGTTTGCTCTATTGGCATTTCTCCTACGAATGTACATGGTATTGATTTAACTATATCTGATCATAAGGCTGTCTTTTTTATTTTATATTACCCTGTTTTAGGCAGGGGCATCATGAATCTAGGCAGTTCATGTTTAGAAACCTAAAAAACATCAATCCTTCTGCCATTATGGACATGGTCAATCACACTGTTATACCACTCTCATTGGATCCGGCTACTCTAGTGCTTTATTATGATATAACCTTTTCATCTATTGTTGATACACTGGCTCCTTTAAGAACTCGCACTGTTACATTTAAACATTCTGCTCCTTGGTATACAACAGAGTTGTGCAAACTTAAGGCTACTGGGTGTCAACTCAAACATCTGTGGAAGAGAACTTGCTTGCCCTTGCCTACAAAGATTTTGTAGTGAATTACAAGGTGGAATTAGAAAAGGCTAATACTTTGTACTACTCTAATATGATTCAAGGTGCTGATAGTAATTCAAAGACTCTTTTTGCTACTGTCAATAAGTTGCTACAACCAGCAAAATGCTCTCCTCTAGCCCCAAATACTAAACTTTATTCTCGGTTTATAGTGTTTTTTAACCAGAAGATAGCTGCAATTCATTCACAATTCCCAGCTAGCCTTGTCTCAGCTGATATTATGTGTACCCCTCTATACTTTAATGGCAGTTGTTTGTCCACTTTTAACACTGTGTCGGAAGATTACATTGCTAATCTAATAAGGACTTCTCGAGCCACTACATGTCAACTAGATCCGTTGCCAACTTCCTGGGTGAAATCATGTCTTACCTCTGTCTGCCCAGTCATTACTCATTTGTATTAATGCATCTTTGACTTCAGGTCTAGTTCCAGCCTTTTTGAAGCTGGCTGCTGTTACACCAGTACTGAAAAAAAAGCTTAGACCCTGACAATCTGGCTAACTACAGGCCAATTTCCAATCTTCCATTATTGGCCAAAATGCTGGAACGGACTGTAGTTGCCCAGTTAACTGAACACATTGACTCGAATGATTTGTTTGAGGTGTTTCAGTCCGGTTTCAGGAAAAATCATAGCACTGAAACTGCATTGGTTAGGGTGGTCAATGATCTTCCTATTGCTGCTGACCACGGGCTGGTAAATGTACTTATATTATTGGACCTTACAGCTGCATTTGACACAGTTAGCCATAAGATACTGATTACTCGGCTGTGTAACCTGATTGGCATAACTGGTACTGTTCTTGCTTGGCTTCAGTCCTATCTCACAGATAGGAAACAGTTTGTTGCTATTGGTGACTTTAGATCTGACTCGTGCACAATGTTGCATGGTGTCATTCAGGGTTCTGTCCTTGGCCCATTACTTTTCATATTGTACTTGCTTCCTTTCGGTGACATCATTAGGCAACATGGGCTACAATTCCATTGTTACGCCGATGATGTGCAAATATATATATGCACTAAACCAGGGGTCTGTTTCCAACATGGTGCCCGCGAGGACCTCATGAGTAAAAATTGTTCATTATAGTGACAGTTACCAGTTAATTGCATTTTTTTCGCTATTCTTTTTAAAATTGTTGGTGTAAATTAGAAAATGACAATCTATGCAATATATTGTAGCGATCGCTTAATGTTATGGGTTATGTGTGTGTTTAATGTTATGGGGTGCTCTGTTCACGTTATACTGCTTCGTATGTGTGGGCGCTAAGAGGGAAGGGAGGAGCCTAGTGCAGGTGTGTAGGGAGCAAGCTAGTTTTTGGGAGTGAGCCGGTGTGTGCGCTCCGATGTTCCGGGCGATGTTACGAGGAAAATGATACCGGAAATTTAACCGGGAGTTATCCGAAGGTGTTAATAAAACAGGACTTTTGTTTACATCTGTCTCATCCTTTCAGCGCGACCCACAGACGTTTTAATATATAATTATTTATTATAATTAATTATATAATTATAATTGTGATGTCAAGTGTGTATCAAACTGGTCGCCCTCCACATTAGTTGGTACCCCAAAAGTAGCCCTCAGCTTTAAAAAGGTTGGTGACCCCTGCACATGTCTATACTGTCCCATGGTGCCAATTCCAAAATGACGACACTACTTCAGTGGTCTATGTAGGTTTAGTCAAGACCAGTTTGGCCAAACGTCATCTCTGCTACACTGAAGGTACAACATAGTCCTCATGATCATGGAAAAACTTTGATCTCTTCATACATGCTCAATAATCCAGGTACACAATCCTACACAGATTAATCGGTTCATCTGGACACAGAAATTAGTCGAATTAGTCAAAGTGACAAAACATTTCTCCACAAAAACATGGAAAGTGATTATTTAATACTTTAATAAGTGGTTTTGTTCCATTCCTCGCCAGCACTAATAACATAGTCTGAACACTGATTACAATTATAGGCATTTCATATTATTTTCACAGCTATTTCTTACCTGGTATTTTGTAATTACTAACATCCCCGGTAATTTATTTCAGCTGTTTGTTATAACCATTTTGTTGTCTTAAAATTCTTGCTGTTAAATATTTCATGCATGTTTCATTCATTATATACTGTATATTGGCATCATTATATACACTATAATGACATATACAATGTCATTGCCTTAGATAATATTATATATTAATTACAAAAAATATTAAATGATTTAAAAACATTACTGGATGAGAATGAAATAGACCAGATGTAGATTGTCTTGTCTGGAGAGAAACAAGTTCATTTAAGGCATTATTCAACTTAAATTATTTATAATTTCTTCTATTTTATCCAAATCTGCCCTTTAGGAGACTATAGGCGTTTGGATGATAAACACTCACAACCACACTAATGGCTTAACAATTAGTTTTTACAGTCAAAGTCAAAAGCACCTAAGATAGAAAGATTTTACATTAGGGGATATACTGAAACTGACATCAAATTGCTTGTGTTACACTAAATTATGCATCGCAAACAACTTCCATGATAGATGCTAGACTAGTAATCTATTTAGGGTCATGGTGTGACACACACCGGGCAAATACACTAAACACCTGAACAGGACACCAGTCTGTAGCGGGGTTCACAGACGGACACACAAACAGAAAGAAAACCAAAGAAATATAATTAACGTGACTGCGTGTCGTTGACTGTGCTTTATAGTGGCAAATTGGCTGTGGGGAGACTTGAACTAACAACGATCTGATTATTACATTTTGTGTTTACATTCTATTTGAATTGTCTAATGACACTATCATTGATTTTTTTTTATTGCCAGGGCTCTATACCAAAATGTAGAAAATTTTCTAAAAATAACTTTTTTTTAAAGGTTTAGATAGATATTTATCTATAAATAGATTCATAAGCTTCTGAGTTGGAAAATAATTCCACAGTGCTTTTGGGTTTTTTCTAAAAACCCAAACTTTTCTAAAGTTAGATGGTTCTGTGGCCATAGACAAAAACACAAAATGAGTTTGAGAACTAATTTGTACACATTTTTCTCTTAGGCTGTGTATCTTGCCAGTGTTGTTTGCAACATTTATGAAATTACCTTTGATGTTGGGAGCAACAACAAAAAAACACTTTAACACTGTGCTCAAGTGAAATAGACGGTTGGGGGGGGGGGAACCCTCAAGTGAAGTAATACAACAAACAACACGTATCACAAGACAAAATATAAATTGCTTTTCCTTGATAAACAAAAATGTCCACACTATAACTGTCCCTTAGGTTTAGCCAATAATGGGAAAAGATATGTTGTTTAAAATGTCCTGAAAAGCAAATCAATCTGATTACTCTTACTGGCTCTTTGTCATTGTACAATGGCATGTTTACTTTTGTTAACATAAAGATTGCAATATCAAAATTATATCAGAAGAAAGGAATCAATAATGATAATTATCAGAACAATTAAATTAGAGATATTTTTGAAGCAGAATTTTGCCCTCTAAGCAGGATAATAACTCAAAGCACACGTCCAACAGTACATGAATGTGTCCTGAGGTCAACGAATAGTCTGAAAGTATTTAGAATACATTTAAAGAAATTCCCTCCTTTTGGGGACAGAAATCCAGCAAAAATCTAATAAAAGAAAAGTGACTGCTGGGCCACATGAGTAATTCATACAAAATTGGATGTAACAAAGTTTTTTTATTAAAAATTTAAGGTTGAACTTTATAATTATACTTAATTATAATTAATAAAGAGTTTATAAATGAGTTTATAATGATTAACGATTGATGCAGGTTGTAAATGCCTTATGACATTAATAAGCATTTATAAAGGATCATGAGATTAAGTATTAAGTGTAGAAGAGTCTGACAAGATCTGAGGTTTATCTCAGAATAATTTGTCTTCAGCAGTAATATTGGATGAATATATCATACCAATGTCTCATTTATTAATGTTTCATTAATTGCTTGAATTGCATGCTTTCTGCTTATTAAGGATTCCCATCGTTTAAGGAACTTGTCTGTTCAAATCTCAGTTCTGCTATCATATGGTTGCGTGTCCGCGTGTTTCACTACACGGATTGGGTTAAGTGTGGAGGAAACATTCTGACATGTGAAAGAAGTATTTAAAATATTATTCATACCAGTAGTCAGGAGCACAAGGATGAATTCACTAATGGATTGTTTGAAGGTCAATGTTGCCAAAGATTTTGAAACCAGCTCAATGGAAGAATATTTTTACTTCTGTCGGTAGCACATAATACATACGGTACTGTTTTACATGACTACATGTGTCGTAACAGTTAAACTTTTCATTGACTGTATTTGAAAACTCTATGGATACAAAGTAGATGTCAACTGATAACCATTAATACTAACCACAATAGTAAATTATTATTATTAATACTATTGAAATCTAATTAGAACACTTAATAATTTCCAGTACAGTATTAGAGTTTGTTGTTTTTCACTGTGAATTTGCTTGTTCGTTTTATAAAATTATGTTTTCAATAAAATAACTTTGATGTCGTTGGGCAGATGCGGAACACAATGAATGCCTGTTCAATATGGATTATAGTCAGCAGCCTGTTTGTGTTTTGACTGGCAGCATTGCTGTAGTAAGAGTCTGCCCTGTAGATGTCGTAAATCAAAAGCCAACAGTCTTGCTCTCATTAGTGATAAATGCTCCAAAGTAGAATTTCCTGGCGTTCTAAAATTCGAAACCTTGCCTTTGTTTCGCTCCAAGACTCCTGGTGAAAATTGATTGGCCTTAGATTTTTCTCACAGAGCCGTCTGTTTAAAATGGATTTACTATAAGCATTAAAAAGTTCACATTTTCTCTGGTACTCACTTAAAAATGATAGTCTGCAGTTTTCCAGGTGATTAAAAACTGTGATTTATGTTTCGATTGGTTTAATGAAAAAAATATGGCAAAAAAGTCTCATGAGTTTAAATCTTACACGATCAGCTTTTAAAGAGGCTATCTTTTATCTTTACGATATTTACAACTACATGTTATATTTCATTTTTTAAATATATTTTCTTCAGTCGATTGGTTATCACATGCTAGCATGTACATATGCATCCTTTCAGCAGTCAGAGCACAGATTTTTGGTTTTAACCTCAGACAGGAAAGACAGTGAAATGAGCAAAGAGGTTTCTGATGATGGGTTGGATATGATTTATTCTTCGTAAATTGGACCTTGGAGCAAGGATAATAGATTGCTATGACAGAATGACGTGCTCTGATTTACCAGCATGTTGTGCTCATTTTGGTTTCAGACCAGCTGGTGCCCTGGATTATGTTATATTAGCCGGGGACTCAGGCAGTAAAGTGAGCTGCATAAAAACCTAACTTTGATTGAATCTCAAAGGTTTTTCAAAATTCCAATGTGGGAGAAATTTTTTTCCTTTTAAAATGCCATCTGTCCCTGAAGGAATTGCACCAGAGCTGCTGCAGCACAGTTATTCCATTGTATTTGTTATATTTTATTATATACTATTATAAAACATACTTAAGATATTTGGGATGTAAGTGTTAATCGGTTGTTGGTTCTTGTATACGAAGCTCACAACTGCCCTATATTGACATTCTTGTACTGTGTCTATGACAGTCATTCTTCTGTCTGTAGTTTTTCCCATTGTGGCGTATATTTTCTTGAGTCTTTCCAATTGTTTACTACAATTTCATGGCTATTCCTTTGCATCTATTCCATATTCTGGATTGCCTGAGTCTTGAGTTAGTTGTGTTTTGTACAGTAGTTGTGTTTATTTAGTGTCTGTCATTCCAGTTATATTTTAATGTTCTGCATTAATGAAACACTTCTGTGTAGAAAACAACACAGATGGCATAATGAATGAAGTGTTTCAAATTATAGCATCATTGTTTAAGTGACTGATGTAAATATTAATTGCTGCTTATGTCTACTGTTCATAATCAAGTCTAAATGATTGTTATGATTTGGGGACAGACATTTGTAAAAAAAAAGAGCAACACTGAGATGTGTAGTGTTATTTATATATA
>JAOUQU010405584.1:0-11904 GCA_028566735.1 Ammoglanis amapaensis
CGTTCAAATTGACGAAACGCAAGTCCTTGCGAAATTCCATTGGTCCTTCGACTAGTCGACCAATGGAATTTGGCCGATTAGTAATTTTTTCGGTCGACCAACGAATAATCGATTATTTGCGGACAGCCCTTATATATAAAACTGATTTCTTGCTTAAAATAACATGGATAGCAACCAATTCATTTTTTTTTTTTTTTGAATAGCAGAAGTCCTTTCAGTGGCACACCTGAGCGAACAAAAGCATAAGCAGCATGACCGCAGGTGTGGTCAGTACATTCAGCACATCAAAACAAGCTTACAGGTGAGCTCACCACTGTCCAACTCGTCATTCATTCTGATCATACTCATTTCTAAAAGGAAATAGGACATCTGGTACTGATTAAAACAACACATCCAAAATAAGTGAAGTTTTGAAACCCGCTCACATCGGAGTGAACAGAATGAAAACACACCACACAAAATATTGTTTATCATCTCTGGTCAGCATTGACAAGCTTGTGTCTAGTTTAAGTCCAAAACCCTCTGATAATTAATGTCTAATGGCTTCAACGAGTCCCAAAACTCAACTTTCCTGAAAATATTTCTGCCTTTCTTGTGCTTCTTGGTCAATAATCTGTTTAATATATTTTTTAATTGATTGTTCTTTTATTGTGACATCCTGCTAGTGAACTCTTGAGACAAGTTATGCTTCTTTGTAAATGTATTTTTATATAAAATGTGAAAACAGTGACAGTGTAGCCTAGTGGGTAGAGCGTTGGGATGGGAACCCAAAGGTTGGGGGTTCAAAATCCAGGCTCTGCTACACGGCCACTGTTGGGTCCTTGAACAAGACCCTTCAAGGGTCTTCTTGGTGTGTGTGTGTGTGTGTGTGTGTGTGTGTATGGAGTAGGGTGTGTAACGTATATGAGATCAGACAGAGACATGCATGGATCCATTGTCTGCTCCAGGGGAGCCGTATGTTGGCAGACCCCTTGCGCTCTGACCCCCAACTTCCAGACAAGTTGGGATATGCGAAGAGAAACATTTCATTGTACTGCACATCTGTATGTGTAAGACAAAATTTGAATGATTTAATAAAACATGAATGTATAATTACTAAAAGATTGGCGCCAAGCCATTAACAATAGTAGGAAATGTGTTTTCGCAGCATTTCTCTGCAAGTGTAAATATTAATTCTACATTAAACGTGGGTGATTTAATAGTGAGGATTTCATGTGTAAAAAAACCTGGAGTTTGTAAAAGGCAGTGTGTGTGTGTTTTGGGGGGTGTATGGAGTAGGGTGTGTAACGTATATGAGATCAGACAGAGACATGCATGGATAACATCAACAAAGTGCATTCCTCAGTGTATTAAGTCACATTATAGATGTTTAGTTGAGTATTTTATCCTGGTGGAAAGAGTTTGGTGGAACATTATGACGTAACTTTACATAGTAAATCAGTCGTTTGTCTGCTTTTAAAAGATAAAGTCGTTTAGTTTTTACTATCCTGTAGAAACTGAAGATATTTAGGTTTTCTTCAACGGCTAAATGGGGTTTGTTGCTGCGTCATGTTTGAAACGTCTAAATAAAGAGTAAAACATTTAAATTATTTAAAGGAATGTGATGTATTGGTGGTCTGAAAGGACAAGTAGCAAACTCAAGAAGAAGCATCACACACTAAACAACTGTAAAAAGAGAGGAACTACTTCACTTGTTACTGAGGTTGGTGTAAGGAGAATGTAGACTCCTACACACACAGAAAGTCCCCGGGGCAGAAAGTCATGAGTTGTGAGGTCAGGGCTTTTGTAACACTCCACTGTCCTTAAGTCATATGTTCATGGACTGGATGTTTTAGGAAGAACTTGCTGAAGAACACATTAATGTACATTGTAGATAAAATGCCTCTATTTATAGATTTTAAAAAAAATCATAGGATCAATGTCATAAGATTTTAAGGGTGTCATGTGCCCGTTAGACAGCAGAGGTCGCCAAAGTAAAGAGGAAAACAGCCAATTAAACAAGCACCTTGACGTGTAGATTGAGCATGTTCTCAAAGTACCATTGCGAGTGTCCTCTATGTGCGTGTGAGAATGCATGTGTGTGTGTGTGTGTGTGTGTTTTAAACAATTGTGGAACAAGAAACAGATTTCTCAACTTCTAACATCAACTCGTGTGAAATGTTTAAATGTTCTCACGCCACATAATATATCCCACCAACTAACAGGTGCCAAGATATGTATGTGTGTATGTTCCGTTATGAAGAGATGAATAAATACTAGTCGTAAATATTATCTAATGCATTTGTTTATTTATTATAACACAAAGAATAAATAATTACATAGTAGGATTTTCTGCGAACATACCGGCACTGAGAGCATGAACTTGCCGGTTTGAAACAACTCCTTGTTGGTTAGGTGCTACTCCAGCCACTAGGACGGACAAAGCAGTGAACTGTAGAGACATTTTAAGCCCAGATAAATAGGAGGGTTGCATATGGATGGGCATCCGGCATGACCCAATACTAACTCAATAACGGAGCGCACGATACACTGTGGTGACACCGAGCAGAATGCTCCTCTCTTTTATTATGTGTTACTGTCTCTAATCACCTCTAGGGGGAGCAGTGTATCGGTCCATTGACAAAGCTCAGGTGATTGGTACAGATCGAATCTTCAACCCTCACTGTCTGTGCAATTATGTCTTAAATAAAACTGATCCGTGTTGTGTGTGCATATATAAGGTTATTGCTACATTAACAGTTCCACAGCCACATGCATTATTGGCGTAAGTCATGAACATCCAATATTTACGCTTACATCCTTTTAAATAATGCACCTGTGACAAGAATTATTGCTATACATGACCAGACAAACGTTTATACACACCTTCTGATTCAGAGTTTGTTCAGGATTGAAGTGTATACACACCTCCAGACTACGCAAGAACTATCGGACCAACGAGTGCTGGGTTGTTCGTGACCTGGTCTTCAAAACCACATGACCCAATGCTAGGTGAGATCAGAGTGAAGTGTCAGAGAACCGTTATAGGTGGTTCCTCGTGAAGTTGACCAAGAGAACATACCAACGTGCCAAACTGAGTGTAATGTGCTAGACCGTCATCAAAGCAAAAAAGGGAAACTTTGAAGAATCTAAAATCTATTCTGGTGTTTGTCTACTACACAATTCCAGATGTGTTTCCTTCAATATGAATCTACAATCTCGAAATTTAAAACATTAAATAAGAAGGTGCGTGTAGAATTCTGACTGGTTAGCGATTAGCTTTTGGCTTTACACAAATCCCCAATTCTTATCGAGATAAATTTCGTTCTCTTGTTCAGTCACGGTAAGATGGCGGTTTGCACACTCCTCCCATCTCCGAATCTTATTCTCATCCACCAGCACAAACTTCCACTCCACCCTGCTGCTCACTGGCAGGCTGAGAGAACCGAACCAGAACCCGCTCTCAGAACTTCTCAGAGGAACAAAACTCCTCCAGTCCCCAAGCTCCTTCTGGTTGCCGGTCACTGCCAATATCTGGGTGGACGAATTAGTAATATAGTGGACTCTGAAGCTCACCGGAACCATCTGAGAGATTGGCAATATTGCACTGACTGACTTTTTCACGTCCTTATCGTTCTCGAAACCAATGACAGCGTCCACCGGTGATCCTTTGATCTTCTTCTCTTGGTGGGACTCAGTATTATTAATGGCATATCTATTGTTAGCTAGAATTGGAGACGAGGACTCTTCAATCTTAGAACCAGATTTGGTGTTACTTTGATTCGGACTCAGAAATAAAAGATCTTTGGTGTCTGCTGAACCAGAACTAAGCCATTCATTGTTGTCCATAATGGCCTCCATGATGCTGATCTCGTTCTTTTTCTTGCTGACCACTACCGCCGTCTCTTCGACGCCCTTTATAGCATCCAAGTTGCCCGGTTGTGCTGTAGAGTCTCCCTGGTACTTTGGTTCGCCCAGACTGATATAGTTGCCATATTCTTTGCTCAGATGCTGCTCATTGGTGTTGCTCTTTGTTAGCTCGCGGATTTTTTCCTCAGACGCCAAATGACAACTCAAAAGATCAGATTTTTCCACAAAATCATTCATCTGCTGAAAATGCTCGACACTAGTCTCGAATACTTTGAGTTTTGTCTTTGTTGTATTGTGCCGGGGTTTGTGAATAAGTCCTGGATTGGTTAAAACTATTTGGCCACCATCACCATTATTCACATTGTCTTGAGTGGAGAACGTGAATGTGTGTTCTGACAGATCTTCCACAGACTGGCTCTTGTAAATAGAAACATTTTTTGCTTCTAAGTTCTCTTGGGCACTTTCTGTTTCAGAAGACTCATCCATATCTACATGCTGCTCGCTCCCAAAGTCCTCTGGACCCTTCGTGTTTTCCGTCACACTCTTCCTATTCACATCTTTTTCTGGTTTGTAAGAATTATAATAATGATCATGTGGGACCGATCTCAACACATCGATATTAACATCACTGACTTCTCGCTGCCTCTGGCATTTGACGTCATTTTGATCAGTCTTATAATTTTGCGTACTAGAACATTGGGCAGATTTATACAAGGCATCATGAGTAGGTACCCTTCTGTCCTTGTGTGAAAGTGTAGACAAGATTACTGCATCACCAGAACCTGATTCACAATCCTCGGGGCATCCAGTCTCTTGTCCTAGAGAAAAATGATTTTGTTACATAATTAGATTAAACATCAACACACAACCAATCCAGTACCTCAAATGCTTAACACTTCAAAGCAATGTTTGGAAACAGAATGGCATCCGTGATAGTTCTTAGGTTACGGCGTTTCAGTTTGTAAAATCAATAATATGCAGCATTTTGAGAACGGTAACCTTGTGTAAACATGAAAGCACAACAGCACAAAGGTACATAAACACAGTGCCAACCGGGTAAGGTGGTGGTAAACTCCTAAACCCTATAAAATTCAAGATAAAGCACTGTGACTGATTTACCTTCATTTAGTAACATCAATACTACGAATTGTTGAAATTGAGACAGTAGAGTAAGCAAAGTGATTTTGTGATCGTATTTGCACCCGGACAGGGTTCATTTTGCAGTTAAGGTACTAGACAATAATCTAAAGGCTGCTGGTTTAAGTCCCACCACTACCAGGTTACCTGGATTCCTGAGACAATTCCTAAAACCGTTTTCATACAAGGAATCTCTAAATGCCAAAAATGTTAAACGTCAACATGGCGGTACTGTGAAGCAGGTCAAGTACAAAGGTCAGAGTTCATGATTCCTTATTTATTCTTTCTCTGATCAACAGAAGCTCATTTCACGAACACAATCATTAGATTAGATTTGTTTCATCATTGTCAAGTACAAATCACAACAAAACACAAACATCTAACCAGACGTTCAAATAGAGAACATTTATAATGTTGTAACTTGTGATTAGAAGGTTGTAAGTTTGTGCCCTTGACCAAGGCACCTTTAACTTCTCTCCAGGCGCTGTGGCTAGGTCAGCCCACCATGCTGGGCAGGTGTGTTCACTGCTGCCCCCTAATGTGTGTTCACAGGTAAATGTGTTTGAATGCAAGTAACAATGTGTAAGATTTAATTCGTCTTACTATTGTATTTATTTAGAAACCTGATAATTAAAACGACTATTAAAAGGTATTAATTAAAAATATTAAACAGATAATCGTGATTGTATTTTAAAGACCATGATAATCTTGAAACAGTAGTAATTGTACAAAAGTGGTATTGTACATAATTTAGTACAATCCCACCTATAATAAATACACCTTTAATTAACAATAATAGACCAATGAATGACGGTTAACCTGGTTTATTTCTTTATATCTTTAATTAATAAATTTACCTGTTGACCTGCTCCAGTCCTCGTTATCCTCCACCGGCTCCAGCTGCTGCTCCTCTGCCCGGATTTCGGTCTCGTTTCTCGGCCGGAACGCGACGTCTTCGCCGCGGTTCCTCTCACGCTGAGCTTTAACGACTCGGTAGATGAGAACCGCGGCACACACGGACAGAGAGGAAATCAATATTAATATAACCGCCACCGCGGCGGATTCGTTACCGAACAGACTGAAAACACCGAGCATCATGACGCGGCGGGAAAACCTCTCAGCAGCGGGAAAACCTCTCAGCGGCGGCGGCAGCAGCTCCTCACACACACCGCTACACGGAGCTACACACAGAGCTGGCGGCGTCTATCCGCAATCAGGTGACCCGAGGCAAAGGCCTGATGAGTCGAGTTCGGTTCGAATGAACGACTCTTTTAAATGATTCAAAGGAACCGATTCGACGAGTCGTGTATTATATATGTTTATGCTCAACCACGACATAACAAGTGTAATAAAATATACATTATGTTATAATACAGATACAAAAAAAAGACGTACTAAAATCAAATTAATTAAGCATTATAAAAACAATGCATACAGTATGTACAGTATTACAAAGGTTGTGAATATTGTATATTAATCTATATAATAAATACATGTGCATATATGTGTGTATATACAATATACATATGTTTATAACTATACACATTTTTGCACAATTATTTGATACTTTTCATTTAGTTCGAACTGTTGTTATTAAAAACTTGTTGTCAAAATACATTTTCTAAAGTGTTTAAATTAGGTTCACATGTAAAAATGTAAACCCTTATAGTATGTAATAAAAATAACATACTATAATGTAGTATGTAATAATAATAATAATAATAATAATAATAATAACAACATTCTACAATGTAGTATGTAATAATAATAACATTCTATAATGTAGTATGTAATAATAATAACATTCTATAATAACATTATAAGAGTCATGTAATTAAACTCTAGTAGCACATCACAGTGGGATTTTGATGAAATGACCTTCCAGTTATTATCTCACTAGATTTAGTCATGCAGAAGAGCATAAAAACAGGTCATGTACGTTTATTTAAAGGATAATAAGAATGAAACAGAACTGTTAGTGTATTTATACATGATGCTACTTCCTTTGAGAAAATGTCCCAACATATTCCGGACTAGTTTGGGTCGCAGCCATGAAGTGTTTCGTCTTCTTAAATTCTTATTATTTTCAAACTTTTATTATTATTTTTTTTAGATTTTTTTGTGGTAAATTCTTTTTTAGTTTCTTTCTATATCCGTGTACTCAATGATTAATAATTGATCTGGTTAAACAAACTGTGGTGATCTTTGAATTTGTGAACTTTTGAATCACTTTGATTTGTTATTTGGTTGTTCTAATGAAGTGTATTGGCTCTTTCTTTGTTTACAAACAATTTTACTGCGTAAAACATGAAATTTGAAAGTTGTTACTATAAAATATCAGTGTATCAATGATTCATTTGTTAAAATTCTTTTAGAATTAGATGTAGAATTGTTACCAAAAATTATTATTATTATAAAATTATATTTTCCAGCAATGCCAAAGAATAAAGACTTGTGTCTTGCTCTTGTGTTCGTTATATATTGATATGATTTCTCATTAAGTGAGGACTTTTATTGTTTCTACTTTAGCTGCATTTGTTTCGGGGGGGGGGGGTCGTTGGTCGTTGTGGCTTGTATTTGATGCACTGATTTAAAGGAATCGACTCTTCGAATCAACTAATTTCAGATTTAAACAGTCAACATTCTAAGTCGCTCGTCATTGGTTAGCTCTCATGTCAATCATTTGTCTGCTTTCTGATTGGACGTTTAACGATACACCACCACGGTGACACATTTAGAGCATCAAGGAAGGTTGCGGATTATAAATTGTTAATTTTTTCCCACTTAAAAATCTAACACAGGTAAGAGAGAATTGACATTTATCTTTATGAGCTGTTAATGAATTAATCTTTAATTGGTTTTAATGCACATTTGTCGTCGTTTAGATTTGTCTGGTGAATGTTGCTGGTTAGCTCGTTTGCTTGTTAGCCAGTGAGCTAACGCTGGTAAAGCATCCAACCGAATTATTAATGAGTTTTTTAATAAAATAAGTGTATCATATATTAATAAATATTCCTTTTTTTAGTGTTAGCATATGTGTGCTGTGATAGACCGTCTGTTATTTATCAAATGTGCTGTTGTTGCTGAACAGATGTCCGTTCTAAATCACTTCCTGCTTCCTACAAATGTGCACTACTTAGGGTGTGACCCTAGTCCAAACCCTTATGTTCTAGTGCACTCCGGCTATAATGGGATATAGTATTGAACACAGCATTGGCTGTAACGTCAGATCTTAACTATGACCATGTAACAGTTGTTACAGTTAATACAGGAATTAAGGAATTAATTTGATAAGATTAAATTAATAATTAGCAGTTGTAGCATTTTACTAAAGTAAGTTTTTCTTAACTTTTTTATTAGAATTTTGCATAAATTAATTAATTCACAATTACATTGAGGGCTACAGTCAGTTTCTAAATACTTTTGATTTGACTGTCTTTAGATCAGTTATTGAATATTATTGTCATTGCCTCTCTATAGATGACATTTGCATTAATAAACTATGATGGCTTATGTGATTTCTTTGATGCATGTTATTACAAGTCTCGTTCGATATTGTATAATAAGCCATATCGAATATATTGATCTTTTTAAGTTAAAAACATTTAATTTATTGCTCATCTTCACCGGGCGGCTGATTAAACTGCAGCAATTTTTGTATTTTTGCTCAGTTCGATCGCATCATGACTACTCTGGATGACAAACTTCTTGGAGAAAAGCTGCAGTACTACTACAGCAGCAGCGAGGGTGAGGATAGCGATCACGAGGAAGATGAAGGCCCATCCAAAACTATCCGGGAAAAGCAGACGGAGATAGACTACAGTCCTGACGGCAGCTCTGTTAACACAGGTGGGTATTCAAAACAAAAATAAAGATCATCTTGCATTGTGCAGTTCATCGTGTTTTTCATGGTCCACAGAAAGGACCCGGACTGCCAATGTGCTGCCTGATGTTAATATTTGTGTTTTTCCAGGTCCGAAGGGTGTCCTCAATGACTGGAGAAAGTACAAACAGCTGGAGACTGAGCAGCGGGCTGAGCAGAAGAAGGAGATGGAGCAACTGATTAAAAAGCTCAGCCTGACTTGCAGATCACATCTGGATGATGAGCAGGAGAAGCAAAAGCAGAAGGAGCTTCAGGACAAAATCAATGGCAAGGTGAACGCTTTGTTTACATACATGACTGAACGGACTGACTCGAGACATCTTCACAAGATTAATTAGTTGGACCTCAAGTTTTTTTTTATGTCAGACACACTTATGAACAGTTTTGTATCTCTGATTAACTTCACTAACAAGTTTTTTGACTGTGTGAGGAAACCGGAGCATCCGGAGTAAACCCACACATACACAAGGAAAGGAAAACATGCAGACTCCACAGAGAGGATTGAACTCAGAATCTTCTCACTGATGGGCTTCCAGCTGATTGTGAAAATGTCAGTTAGTTCATGTTGATCATGGCTTGGTTGTTTTATATTTTCATATCTGTATTATGTTTTTTTTCTTCTCTTCAACCTCCTTTCAGGTGACCTTGCGAGTCGATGAGGAGGAGGCGGATGATGATGATGATGAAGCTTTCCTCCAGCATTACCGGCTGCAGCGTATGGAGGAAATGCGGAGGCAGTTATGTGGTGGAAGACGTTTCGAGCAAGTTCTCCCTTTGTCCTCTGGCGAGGATTTTCTCCGTGCTGTGGATGAGGAGGACAAGAGCACCCTGGTGGTGGTGCACATATTTGAACAAGATGTACCCGCGTGCCAGGCCATGGAGGGCAGCTTAATCTGTCTTGCTGCTCAGTATCCTCAGGTAATCCTTTTATCAAAGAAAGCAGGGTCGTAATCTAGCGATCAATCTACATCTGTCTTCCTACCTACCATATTGCTTGTATATTTTACAAATAAACAACAGAGTAGTTTGTTAAATATTGTATTATTTCATATTTTAAAAAACTGTCGTATGCCCTAAAAGATTTCTTTAGTCTCCATCCATCCTCTGTCAGCAAGATTTAAACGCTTGGGACGGTGCAAATCTAAAATAGAAAAATAAATTATTGCAGCCTAGCAATAAGATCTTGATTTATTACAGTACAGTCTTGACTGAGGTTGTAATGATTCGTCAAGAATTGGTTCACTGATGATTCATTGTAGATGACTCTATATTCATTTAAAGAACAGTTTGCAACTGCCTGAGAGATTAAATGCATTTATTGTTTAAATAAAAGAAAATCAAGTATTTAGTTTTTCTTCCATTGAGAGAAATAGTAAAAGTTCATAATAAATGATCTAGGAAATAAATCATCAAGTGACTCATTGAGTCCCAAGTCATGACAGATTTAATAAAAATACTACAGATTTCATGCCATCGGGAGATCCTGGTCATAAAGACGGTATCATTAAATCGAATTAGTTTGGTGGTGATTGGATTGTGATTTGTTAAAATGGTTGGTTTTCTTTGCAGGTTAAGTTTTGTGCAGCTCAGGGTTCGGTGCTGGGCACTAGTGCCCTCTTCCGCACTTCTGCTCTGCCCGCCCTGCTCTTGTACCGCGGTGGCGATCTTGTGGGTAACCTGGTTCGTGTCTCTGACCAGCTGGGTGATGATTTCTACGCTACCGACGTGGAAGCACTGCTACAGGAATACGGTCTTCTACCCGAGAAACATCCTCATTCGAACCCTCACTCGTCCATCCGCAACGGTGCCACCCATGCTGACGACTCCGACAGCGACTTGGATATAGACTAAAACCGTAAATGTGCCCACCTAGTAACTTATTCCTGACTGAAGGGACCAAAATTCTAAATAAACACACTGGCATGCACACACATTTTTATATCTGTGCCAGTCTCGTTTTATAAGGGCACAAAACACACTGACCACGTCAATTCCTTTTCATAATGTGTCTAAATGTAGCTGGAATCATTCACCGGACCCGATGATCAGATGACTGAGTGATAATAATTTGATTTTAGACATTTACTAGCACGTACTAGCACACAAGAGCCACGATCTCAAATCTTCAGGCTGTACACAGGATCAGTCTTTGGTGTGTTGTTTATATAAGGGATGGGATTTATTTTCTGATGGACACTCACTGGCTGATTGTTGTTTGCTTCATTCTCTTCAGGCGAGCAGGCAAAGCATCCACACAACTTGCATTATGTTAAGAAAAGGATGTTTAAAATCAGCACACTATTGCTTAGATCTGTCAGGTTTCCAATAGCTATATATGATTTAGCTGTGATGAATTGATCAGTTTTTTAACATGCAATTAAATGTTTTTGTTCAGAAAATTATACTAGAAATAAAGTTCCTGACATTTTTAGTTAAATCAATACATAGATGAGTGGAAATACCCTCAAAGATATTAAGAGTGACATTGCGCTATACCCAATGTTTTGTAGTGATTATAATCTTTTATTACGGTTTATGAATCCCCCTTGTTACTGCACTATGTGATCCAGGAGGCAAATATTTATTCTAGTTTTGGTTGAATGTTTTTTTCCTTTGGTTCCAGAACCTTCTGTTAACTTTATACTTGTTATGTATTTATTGTGCTCATGTGATTCTTACAGAATAAATAAAATAACTCCTTATCTGTTATGCTGTCATAATTCATGTAGTTAATTGTACTTCAACTGTACTAGTATTGGAAAGGGCATCGGTTCGAGCTCCATCAATGCCATGTTGATCATTTTGGGTCATCGAGCAAGATTCTTAACGTTTAATTGGTTACACTTAAAATTGCTCTCAATAAAGTACTGAATCGGGTCTAAACATACTGTGGAGTAACACTAACATATTCAACTCTCTTATTAACCTGATTGCCTGTCTTTGGACTGTGGGAGGATGCGCACACAGACACTCTGAGAACATGCTGCGAGGCGACACTGCTAAACACCAAGCTGCTGCACTGTCCTCTGAATATT
>JAOUQU010405603.1:0-11902 GCA_028566735.1 Ammoglanis amapaensis
CACACACACACACACACACACACACACACACACACACACACACACACACACACACACACACACAGAGAGAGAGAGAGTCTTACCTCGTGCAGGTAGAGGAAAGCTGGGATGGAATGTGGGAGCATCATGGCTGCGGCGCTGCTGGGGATCAGGACACAGCCGGAGTCGGCCATGGAGAGACAAGGAATGAGCTCAGACTGTACACACACTCTCTCTTACACACACACACACACACACGTGCATTGGGGAGATCCTCCCCCGCTCTTTCTCTCTCTCACTCTTTTTCCAGCTCGCTCGCTCGCTCACATTCGCTTTGATCACTGCACTCATTATTTCTCAGTCAGGGAGTTCCCTTCACTTCAGCGCTCCATCATCTGGAACCTGCGAGCCTTTATCGCCGTTATTTCTGAACCCTTATCTTTCCCACCTACACACACACACACACACACACACACGTTTGCACTAATCTCTGACCGTTTGCCCACTCACTTCCACCCAGGGCTCGATCGGTGGTGCCACGGGTCTCTCTGTGGAGGTGCAGATTGCACGGACGCTATATAAGTATTGTGTTAGTCGGTCCTTGGAGCGTGAGAGCGTAGTGGTGGTGCATCTCCGGAGTACGTTTGCATGTCTATCTCATCATCCATCCATCCACTCATCCATCCATTCATTCATCCAACAATCCAACGTCTAGTCGACGCCAATCCTGTTCAACTGTTCATTCTTCTGGTCATTTTCTAATCCAGACTTTCATCCATCCATCCATCATGCAATCATTCATACATTTGGTGATTGATCTCTGTCCGGTCACTCATCCATCTATAAATAATTTTCCCTCATTCATCCATCCATTATTTTCCCTCATCCATCCATCCTTTTCCACCTCATCCATTTATCCATCTATCATTTTCCCATATCCATCCATCCATCCATCCATCAATCATTTCCCCCCATCCATCCATCCATCAATCATTTTTCCTCATCCATTCATCCAACCACCCATTAATTATTTTTCCTCATCCATCCATCCATCAATCATATTCCCTCATCCATCCATCCATCTATCATTTTCCTTCATCTATCCGTCTATCATTTTCCCTCATCCACCCATCCATCTATCATTTGCCCTCATCCATCCATCTATCATTTTCCCTCATCCATCCATCCATCTATAATTTTTCCTCATCCATCCATCCATCTATCATTTTCCCTCATCCATCCATCAATCATTTTCCCTCATCCATCCATCCATCTATCTATCATTTTCACTCATCCATACATCCATCTATCCTTTTCCCTCATCCATCCATCCAACCATCCATTAATCATTTTCCCTTATCTATCCATCCATCCATTTATCCATGTATTCAACCGTTAGGCCAACAGTTAATTCAACTGGTATTCAAAGTCTGTCTAGTCACTCATCCATCTTTTCATAGAACCATTTTTCCAACGGTTCTTTAATCCATTCACTCATCCATACTGTCTACCAATGCATCCATCCATCTATTATTTTAACCATTTGTCCAACTGTTCACTCGTTTTAGCATTTGCTAATCCATACCATCATCAATCCATCAACTTCTCTCCAGTCACCTATCTGGACCATCCATCCATCCCAACTCTTCATCCATCCAGTCACTCATCCATCCATCCATCTATCCTTTTATCCATCCATCCACTTGACTATTTGACCAGTAGTCCAACTGGTAATTTGTCTGGCTATTTGTTAATCTAAACATTCATCTATCCATCAACCGCTGTCCAGTCAGTCATCCAATCATCCATCAATGTTACTGTTCATTCACTGCTCAAGTCACTCAACCATCCATCTATTAATTTACCCATCTATCCAGTCAGCTAGTACGACTGCTAATCCAGACATTCATCTATCCATCATCATTCCCACATTTCACTCATCCATCTATCCATTTATTTCTCCATCTATTTCTCGATCTATCCAGTTCTCTCAGAGTATCCATTTGTCTCCCCTTCCAGACATACCTTCAGCATCCAACCACACATTCGTTCCCCCATCCATCCTCTCCTCCCTCCCTTTAATTCTCTCACCCATCCACAATCCAGAATCAGAGTCACAGTCACAAAATATGTGAAGCCAAGTGGCCAATAAATGTCCAGTAATGCTATTGTCCTTGTATCATTATGAAGGGAAGTGGGGGTGTCTGGGTATTTCTCTCCTCGCTCGACTCTGCCATGTCTGTATTTTGCTGGTAATTTACACCGTGTGGGGGCAGGAGCATTGTCGGGTGATGTGAGGGGGTAGGGGGTAGTGGGGCTGTTGCTGGTGTATGTAGACGCTGCTGTATTCCAAAGATGGAGAACGTGGATCCGTCCTTCAAGTTACCGCATTAGTACACTAACAGCTCATCACTGCTAATCCTTCCCCCGGTAAAAAGTAGGTCCCTTTTAATCTCTGGCACCTTAAACCCGACAAAGACCAGAATCTGTTTCCTCAGAACAAGTGTCAAATGTTACATATTGTGTCTGTCTGAAAAAAAACACCACCACCACCACAACAACAACAACAACATCAAAGCAAGCTGCCATCTATGTACACATTTATTTGTTGCTCCTTCCATCCATCCATCCATCCATCAAACAGTGACAACCTAATATAGTTGGGTCTTGAATCGGAAATCTTTGGATTACTGGTCCAGTACCGCTTGCCAGGACATAATCAGATTATTTAGACACGCGACTCAGACCGAGATTACAGTGACGACTACAGGTTTATAATATCGATCAGTTTGTCCATTTCATTCAATCCAATGATTCATTCATCTATACAATCATTGTGCAACCATCTATGCAATAATCATTTGCAAGCGTTGTATGTAAAATAAGAGCTCAGGTTTCCTCCAACAGCCCCAAAACATGCATCCCTGGTCAGTGAATTATGCGCCAATTTTTATTTTATTCCAATAAAAAAAGTATATATGACATAATAAAATATATATCTTTTTCCCCACACAATGATTGACTTTTCCCTTTGCCATTGCACACAAATACACACACATGCGCGCACACACACACACACACACACACACACACACACACACACACACACACGTGCACACACACACACATACTCGCATTCATACACACCCGTCATTAATCACCATGTGCCTGTAAGTGTCAGTAGCATCTGTTGCATGTACATTCACCAAAGATGTAGTGTTACCATCCAGCCTCCCCATTACATTGTGTGTGTGTGTGTGTATGTATGTGTGTGTGTTGTAATGCTGATCTATGATTAATACGCAGTGGCTTCACAAAAACCGAGACCGCATCAACAATCTGTGGTTCTTCCACACATCAGACTCGATCTGTCCCCGGAGACGGATCTCAGAGCAATCCGAACTGATTTGTTAACCGTATCAGATCGACAACGTTCGTCTCAGCCCTTTTGGAACACAGTGGACGGGGCTGTTGTGTTCCTGTGGTGCTCCTTTACTACCATCGATTGACTGTTATGGTGCATAGGATACGTATGAGTTCTTTAAAAAAGCAAAAGAAGTGCAGCAGTTGGTTCAGCAGGGGACGTGAGCCGAGGAGCACACCACCCACCACTAGGTGGCCCAAGAAGTGTTTAGTTCAGGTGGTTTTCTAGCTGTGTTGTGAAGAAGTGAAGAAGTATCAGTGTAGTCTGATAAAGTGAAGTGAAACAATAACAAAATTTATTTATTTATTTATTACCAAAACCCTTAAAATCTAAGATTGAGTCTAAGACGCAATGCACCACCACGCCACCAGAAGGCGTCAAATTCCTCAGCATTTTGTTCATGTTCGTTCATGTTTACTTTTACTAGAAAGTTTGCTGTTCTTGATTGAACCATGACGGCTTTTAAATGTCGGATCAACTAAACTATAGGGAGCGACGACTTTAACTACGAGTGTACGTGCTGTATTGTTTTCTGCAATGCTCCCCCTTGTGGTCGTCACTGTTTTGACGGACAAATGGAATGCATGAGGTCTTGAAAAGAAATAAATCTCGACCATCCACTGTGAGAAATCTAGTAAATTGGCTCATGGAACTCGTAATCATGAAACTCATTCGGCAAATGCATCATGGGACTGTAGAGACCCTCCTAGTTACTGTTACTGTTCTGTAAAAGCAGTTCCACAATGTTCACTAACGTTATTTAAAGTTCTCCTAATGTTATAAGCAAACGTTCTCACACTAACGCTAGTAGAACGTTCTATAAAGATTAAGTTACCTTGATAAAACAGTAACAAATTTATTTTTAAATGTCTATTTATGCCTTACATTATATAAATGTTCTTGTACCATTTGTAAATTAATTATGTAGGAATATTTTTTAAATTATTTAAAAATAAAACTGGACAAAACAATGTTCCCAACGACCACAAAGTAACATTTTAGGAACGTTTCATTTTGGTTGTCAGAACGTTATTTTATCCAGTTTTCTTAACATTCTCAGAACGTTTTTTCCCTCTTAAAGTTGTTTAAAAATGTTTAAAGAACACAACCGACGTCTGATTAAAATTTTAAGAATGTTTTTAGTCGTATCTTTTAAGAACATTTCTTTGGCATGTCCAGTTTCGGTTGTGCAAATGTTTTATTAGAACATTGAACGTTCCTTAAACGTTCTTCTACCCGGTTTTTAGTGCATCTTAAGTGTACAAAAGTTAGAAGAACGTTCATATAAGTTTACACATAAACATTTCAGACTAGCCTTGTTCTATTAAGGTCATGTAACGTTTATAGAATGTTCTACTAACATTACAGTGAGAACGTTTGGTCATAACATTAGGAGAACTTTACACAGCATTAGTGATGGTTGTAGGAACGTTTTCTGTTGGATCTGGGTTGAACCTGATGAAGTATATGTTCTTTATGTCATGTTCTTTAAACTCTGCACCACTAGCATCGGATCACCACTAGCAACCAAGCCCGAGCGTCATGGAACATTGAACATGCATGTGTGCATAGATGGAGGAATTGAAGGATGAACGGATTCATTAACGTCATGCTGAACGTAAACGGATGGACAGATAAATACACGGATGGTTGATGGAAGGACAGACTGAACGCTGGGTAGATTAACCAACATGCCGACACATGGACATATTGTTGAATGGATGGATGAACCCACAGATGCGTAGTTCATGCATCGGTGGTGCTATCAGCCTGCCTGATTGCTTAATGCAAACACATACGAATGCACAATAAATATAAATATAAATCAGCTCTAGCCTAGTGGTCAGGCTACAGGGTGCAGGACTAGCAATCGAAAGAAACGGTGGTTCAAACCTCACCTGCTGCTGTTAGACTCTTGAGCAAGGCTCGTAACCCTTCATTGCACAGATTGTATCTTGCAACGTTGTAATTGTAAAGGAACTTTATAAAATGCTGATGTTGGTGCAGGATTGCTAAATAAAATATATATTTATAAAGCACAAGGATGTTCTTAAAGGGTTCCATTCATTGCATCGTATTTCGTTGTATTTGCTCATGGCTAAAGATCCACTATTGGTTACATTACACCAAGATAAATGCAAAAAGCTAGTTTTAAAGTTTCTTCTTCTAATTTTCAGGGACTTTTTACTTGCCACAGTCGCCCTCGGCTTGCTCAACAGGGGTTTCTGAATCTGTTGGTCTTATATTTTGTAAAGCTGCTTTGACACAATGTCTATTGTAACTTGACATTGACATCAACCCACACACGTTTGGATATCCTCAGCTACCATTTTCGCTCAGGACCGGCAGATCTAAATGAACCATCCTCTTACATCCATGCCGCATTGTGAACGGTGTAAAAAAACAAACAAGCTACGAGAACTTAAGACACTGTCCATTGTCAGACAGGCTTCGCAAGATCTCGCATGGCAACCTTAAAGTCAATGTGACTATGACGCCAATTGTTGTGTGTGTGTGTTTCTGCTGAGTAATCGTGTTGTGGTTGATCCTCTAATCCCCGCATTAGCACTCGTAGCGTCAAGTAGATTAGCTTGATCACACCGCTGTTTACATTGAGCTGTGTGTCCTAAATTATTCATCCTATAATCAAACCCCATACACACAGTCAGTCCCGCTATATAGCCATACTGCGCTTGGAAAGTAATCAGAAGGTTGCTGGTTCAATCGGCACCATCGCCGGGGTTGTCACCCTCGTCTTTCCTTTAGTTATCGTTTTTGTGAATGAATCATGAATCACTGTGGGTAAAAGTGATCTCCAAAATTATACACAGCCCCACCCGTTTCCCCAACCAGACTGTCCAAGAAACGTCCAGGTCAGCTTGCTAATTGCTAATCTATTCAGACTATATTAGGACGCTTAAGTCAAAACTAATTTAGGTTGTGATTACTGGATGTTGTTGCCATGAGTGTATACCGATTTTCAAATATATTTTGGGTAAAACCAAGTGCAGCCATGGCACACATGCAGCCATGCAGCGTCTGGCAACCCTGTTCACCGCTGCATTTTCCAAACCTGATTTCAAAGTTGTCATTTCAATTGTATTGCATTACAATTCTTACTTAAGTAAGTAGAAACAAGTACAGGTTGTAAAAGTAAATGAAACTCCAATCGATTATATTAACTATGTCTTTGTTTTACTTTCCACCTCCACCTTTCAAGTGTGTATCTTTGTTTTTGATGATTTGGGACGTGCCGGTGTGTCCTTGCTATCTTAGCATCGGGATTGATACATTTTATGTGATGCAGATTGTGTAGAAGGGATGTACCAATTCTCTTGATGAGTTATGAGTGTGTTTTGGGTATACCAGTCTTTATATTTTAGTTGTGTTCTGGGGCTTAGGAAGCTGGGTTTGTGGTCGACAGGTCACGACTTAAATGTAAAGTCAAGTCAAGTCAAGTCAACTTTATTTATATAGCGCTTTTTCCAATAGATATTGTCTCAAAGCAATTTACAAAATGCAGGATGAACAGAAACCCCTGTCGAGGAGAATTCCTAGAGAGGAACCAGACTCAACAGGGCCCATCCTTCTTCAGCACTGACGAGGCACTGAACCTTAAACTGCTCCCCTGGTCCTAGTAAAGATTCAGATTCAGAGATTCTGTTTAGGTCACATGAGCTTTCTTGAATGTTCTTGAGACGTTCTTGTGTGATTGCTGGATCATTACTTTAGAAGAACTTTTACAAAACACTTTACAATCCATTCACCCTAGTTGGGTTCTTGGGCTTAAAGCTACAACAGGGGCAAACCCTGGATTTAAACCATCAATCTTTCAGTTTATGACCCAACGTATAGCCTACCTACTAGGCAACACTATTATTCAAAGAGTCTTAACAATTGCAGTTTAATGGTCTTGCTCCGACATTGGAAAATTGGCATTGGTGAAGCCTGAACCCGGGAACCTTCTGATTACTTGTCCAGTCCGCAAACCACTGGGCTACCACTGGCCCTAGTGGTAGTGCTAGTGAACATCCTTCTTTAATATCCCTATTCAAGAATGGCTTATGATCACCGGTCTGGATTTTTAGACACTTTTCTCAAAAAAAAAAGCCTTATGAGGATTCAAATTCGTAACCTGTGGCGAAGCTCGGCACTCAGAGTTTCTCACATGAAGCTGTAGGGGGAAAGAACGTCAGCAGAAATCTGACAACTGGGCTGAAATAAAGCACCACATTTACATACCGATCAATAAAACACCGGCCATAAATGACACGCGCCGATATGGTTATTGAATTTCGCCTTTAATTAAAAACAAACCGGCGAGACCGGAGCCAAAAGGCCAGTGAGGGCGATGCGATGCGAGCTGAGAAGAATTGGGAGAGGGGAAAGAAACAAGAACAAAAAAAATAGGTCTAAAGAAGGAAAAGAAAAAACCCTGAGTGCATGACATCAGCATTGTGTCAATCACAGAGCTGCTGCTTTAACTGGCACCCCAAATCGATTAGAAATGTGATTTAACTCCAGAGCTGTGATTTAATTTAGCAAAAGTAACTGCACTCTCCAAACTTAATTTATACACCCACACCATCAGCTTTATTAATATTGAGACTTTCTTTGAGAACATTTCCAGTGCAGTACAGTGTTAGCTAAAAAAAAATATGACAATAACATCTACATTTTGTTTAAGGTACAAAGCTCAGAGGCGTTCTGTGGCGCAGCAGTAGATTAGCTAGCCCACTACGACTGGGGTCCTGGGTTTGCATGCCTAGTCATGCTATCAACCAACCCGATGTCCGAGGGATCTGTTTGCCCCAGTGGTCATCACTACCATGCATCTCTAGAAGGGTCCTAGTTGGTAAAATGCTTAGCTAAGAAGGCTAAGAAAGTTATTTAGAGTTATTTACCATGACAACACTTAACGAGAGAAGCTAAAAGGATGTCCCAGGTTTGAATGCTCACCGGTGCTATCGACCAACCAGACATCCAAGTGCTCTGTTTGTTTTGTCTTGGCCAGAACGAACATCTAGGATCAGGCAGATTTTTATACGTTTTACACTTCCATATATATCCGAAGTGACATACAGTAGCAA
Source organism: Ammoglanis amapaensis (assembly GCA_028566735.1). Lineage (NCBI taxonomy): Eukaryota > Metazoa > Chordata > Actinopteri > Siluriformes > Trichomycteridae > Ammoglanis > Ammoglanis amapaensis. The sequence goes on from JAOUQU010405603.1 coordinate 8,494, forward strand.
GACAGTTTGCAGTCTGAGCAATTGAGAGTCAAGATCCTTGCTCAAGAGCCCAACAGTAGCAACCACGCATGAGCTTGGCTTGAATCAGAGACTTACTAGTCTAGTACCTTCATCATGATTGGCTTTGTCTAAAGAGGCTAAAATTACCATCTTGCACATTGTGTATTCTGTTTTGACTCACATGGTCACACTCACTGGGATAAATATTCTTATAAATAGGGTTCTATTCGGTTTGTCTTGGTTACCCTGGTTATCACTACCATTATACAAGTTCTGTATGTAAATTGAACACAATTCAATGATGAAAAGAACTGCAAGCTTTAAAAGACGTGTCATCTGTGACCTGTCTTTGCAATAGATACAATCCAAGGATTGAAATGATCCTGGGTTCAAATGTCCAGTGGTGCCAATCACACGTCTATGATCATACAATTTTTACATTCGTATTTTCTGATTAATGGAGGGTTAATTGCTTTGTTTAAGGGCCCAATAGCAACTCTACTCTAGTACTGGGTCTGCGACAAGAAATCTTTTGATTGCTAGTGTAGTACCTTAACCACAATCGACTTCATCTAAGGTTTAAGGTTAGCCAGGGGTCGTGACAGATTGGAGTCCTGCACAGTGCGCATCCCAGCGTGTTGTGCTGCTTGCCGCCACGTATTCAACACTACCACACAACTCTGGAAGGGTCCTGCATGTAAAGTGATGAAACGAACGACGAACTAAGAAAGCTGTGTCATCCACAGCGATGACCCTGAGGTAAGAGAAGGGCCAGGGCCTTGTGATATATTGACATCACCCTGACCATGAAAGGCAAAGTGGTGAAAATCGACCGACTTCACTGAGGGTTCACTGGGTTGGTTGTTCCAGGCTCATCCTAGAACCAATTTCTAGAAAAGTCCTGAAGATAACATGAACACACGCGCTCACAAAGTAATAGCATAGTAATAACACAGCTATTACACGTGTATATGTATCCGTTAAGCTAGAACGCTGGTGAGTTTTTGATTGTGCTAACACACAATCAGTGTCAGAAATCGCTGCTAGTCGCCAAGATGCCACCATTGGAAAATAAAGTCTCTTCAACGTCAAGAATAGTGTTATGAAATGAAGAACTTGTCTATCTCTATCTATTGGTTTATCGTGCGTTTTTGGGGTCCTGGGGTCGGACGTTAATGTTTGGAGCAGAGTTTTCCGTCTGGATGCCCTTCCGGATGACAACCACCAGTAAGTGGTGGGAACTTGTGAGACTACTGGGCAATTTCACATTTCCCATCAACCTAGTGCAAGTTTTTGGATTGTGAGCGGAAACCGGAGTACCCGGAAAAAACCCACGCTGACACGGGGAGAACATGCAAACTCCACACAGAAAATCCCCAGCCTGACCCGTGGATCGAACCCGGGACTTCTTGCAGTGAGGCAACAGTGCTGAACTACTCAGCCACTGTGCCGCCCAAAATGAAGAACTGGTGACAGCGTGTGATGGTTCTTGTCATTTATTGCACCTCATTGTTTTTATTAAAAATCCAGACCCATAGTGACCCTGTCCCAGATAAAACAGGCGGTTAAAAATACATATATAATAATAAAATATTCATTCTTTTGCAGAAACTCCCAAAACTGTGATGACAGACTGGATTACAAATGTGACTTGGACTTGAAGTCAGCGGTTTCTATTTTTGCCGGTATAATTGAATGCGTGTGCATGTGAGGGTGAAAAAGAAAAGCGCCATGTTAAGGTCCATGTTAAGCATGCTGGAAGCTTTTACTGCACGCCGCTCACTTTCCCGCTAGCGCACTCGAGCGCTGATTTCCCCCGAGAAGATCCGTCTCCTTCACTTAAGCACCATCATGTCTTCTCTCTCCGGTTTCTCTTCCACTCATGTTGTTAGTCTGCGCTGAGTGTGGGAATTCTGCTCCGCTACAAATCGCCGTTAGCACCTACGCTGGGACGCTCGGCGGAGGCCGACGTCTAGACCCAAACGCCTCTGCGCTCTATAGGATGATAACGGACTGCGCGCCGTTCCCATACCAAATGTTTTATACACTTCTACTGGTGAGTTGAAGACGCAGAAGTGGATTAACCGTAATAAATTTGGCTCTGAGGTCAAGTTCAAGGTCAAGCCGGAGGTGGAAATTAAATGATTACATTTACTCTCATTACTCTAATTGAGTATTTATTTATTTATTTTTAAACTTTTTGTTTGGACCTCAGAACTGTTATTTGGTACATTATGAATCACATAACTAAAAAAATTGGGAAAAGCTACAGTGAACAGGGTTGCCAGATTACAATATTTTAAGTTCTAAATCTGTTCATATTAAGGTGTGATAAGGCGTACAGTTTGGCAACACAGCACACACACATATATACACACACACACACACACAAACACACCGATTGTTCATAATTTAAAAACCCTAACTAGCCACATTATTTAATACTTTTTATGATTTAAGGATTGTTAAGTGAAGTATTAATACTTTCCTGGTTGGGATTCACTGGCTTAAGTTGAAAAAAATGTTTTATGGGCTGGTCTGTCATAAATGACACTTTACACATCAATACACAAGAGACACAGCGCCACCTATCCTCACGTTTACTCATTATTTGTATAGATTTTCATAAAAATACTCAAATTACTAGCACATAATAAAGTAAGATGAAGTAAGATTAGATGAGACTAAACGAACTAAAATGAGACTGTATAAGTCGAGCCAAGTTAAGGTACGACAAGATAAGATACCAAGACAAGGAGATATAAAGTAAGATAACGTCAAATAAAGTAAAAGTATCATGAAACGAGTAAAGAAAAGATCAGACAGACAATGCAGGTAAAGGTTAAATAATGATCAGATGATGCAAAAAATAAAAAACATAAACTGAGAAGCCAAGACAAGGAAAGTTTGATAAACTACCATAATGCAAAGGATCATAACATCAGATAAATAAAATAAATAAATAAAACAGGGTCAAGATAAAGATGGGATGAGACAACACTAAAGTATATTAATCAAGTGCCATCAAGGACCTTGAGGATTGTCCAAGGTCATGTAAAATAAAATTATAATGATGAATAAAATAAAGCAGGAAGCAAAAACGAAACCCAAAATGATCGACTTTAGGTGGCGTTTGAAAGTCGGGTCACCTTCCGATCTCCGTCCGAGAGTGTGAGACCGTTAATCAAAAGCCATTAACTCCAGACAGAAAGGGACCCCGGACTGACCAACCGGGGGATCGAACCCGGGACCTTTGTGCTGCGAGTGGGTACCCAACGGATCGTCATGCAGCCCTGAATGACATTGCAAAACTGAAAAGAGAACTTTTTAGGCATTGGTGTGTGTGTGTGTGTGTGTGTGTGTGTGTGTGTGTGTGTGTGTGTGTGTGTGTGTGTGTGTGTGTGTGTGT
>JAOUQU010405614.1:0-11902 GCA_028566735.1 Ammoglanis amapaensis
ACACACCCACACACACACACACACACACACACACACACACACACACACACACACACACACACACAGAGTCAAATGTAAAGCAGCAGATTTCGAAGCGTCCATCAGTTCGTGGACAATCAAAACCACATGTCCAGATGAAATGTGATATTTATTTCGATTGTACACATCAGACAGGTGGCGCTTTTTGTTTGTATGACATTGTTTTTGTATGAAGTCCAACGCTACATGAATCTACAAGATAGACAAGATTATGTTTACGAATCTGAGATGAAAATTCTGAGGTCATCACAGGTTTAACAGAAATCTGTCCAGATGCTCCGCCGTGATCTAAGATCCGCAACATCCCAAATAAAAATAAAGAAAGAAAGAAAACAGATCTGATGTGAACAAACATGCTGAAAACAGATCATACTGTCCGCTATCACGTAGCTTTAAATTACCATGTACTTAGCAAATCTGATGTTCTTATATTTTTGGCACAGTGTCTACACCAGATGCCCTTCACAATCCTCCTTAATTTCTCTTGGCTATACTCTTTCAGCCAAAAGCTACCCAAATCTGCATCTACTTGGAAACTAGCCAACCATGTCTATGCAAACAGAGACCAGATGATAGCATTTCTGACGTTATAGCCCCGGAACTGAAGTAGCCTAGTACACCTACCATTTGTACCACTAAAGTACTTGAGATATTTTGGTATATCTGTTTTTCATATTACAATGAATTAGTGTGTCACGGCATCACATATGTCACTCTCTAATCTGTTTACTCTTAGGTGTGGAACACATCTCATGCATGTTATATGCTGATGACCTGAAGTCTGATGTGGCACTGAAAGACTCTTGCTCAGTGATCGAGAAAACCAGCAGGAACCCTTCTCCACTGCGGAAATAATTATCCCTGATAGCAGCATAGTCCTCCTGTCCTGCTGTGTCCAGGATGTCGATCTGAACCTCTTCTCCATCCAGCACCACCTTCTTTCTGTAGCTGTCGGCTTTAGTAGGCTCATAGTCCTCTACAAACTGGAAACAGATTTAACATGAGTACAGAAGCAACTTGATACAGGTAACAGTCCAAACTTCAAAAACATATCAGTCGGAACTGACAGATTCTCTGCACAACGATGTGTTTAAAAAATGACACCCATCAAACACGGGTCGATTCAGACAGTGTAAAGGCCATCACGAGACCTATGCGAACCTCACCTCATCATACATGAACTGGAGCGTGAGAGCCGACTTTCCCACTCCTCCACTTCCAACCATGATGACCTTGTGCAGAACCAGTGAGCTCTGACTCTTGTTCTTATTGGCTGCCATGTCGTCTCTGCTTTAATATCTTTTTTACTCCTTAAAAAAAGCGAACAGAACGTGTCAGACGTTCAAACACTCAAACTTAGCACACAATTATGAGGGTCAGTTTGTTCAGCTACTTTATATTTGCATGCTTCCTGTCTGCTCTGTGTTTGCTGTCTCGTTGAATCCAGCGCAATCAGATCCAAGGAAAGGAAAGTTAAAAACGGTATAAATCAAAGTCAGTAGAAATGTAAGTTCTACAAGAATGTTGTGGTTTCGAAACCCAGTCCGGGGGATCTATGTCCTTTCTGTGTGGATTCGGCATGTTCTGGCTGTGTCCGTGTGGTTAATGGGTTCACTGGGAATACTGAATTGCCCTATAGGGGAATGTGTGTGATTGTGTATGTGTGTATCTGCCCTGTTATGGACTCCAGTGTGTTCCTGTGTGCCTTAAGTTAATTGAAAAAAACTGGCAACCCCTGCAATCATAACTAAAAAAAAGAAAGTTAATGTTTAAAGTATAGAATCAGCTTTATTCACCAAATTGACGCCCACATGTTCTTTATTGAGGTCATAGTTAGAGAACTGGGCTTGTTATCAGAAGGTTGCTGGTTTGATTCAGAAAGTCGACAGGTCACGACTTATGTGCCACTTGAGCAAGGCACCAAACCCATAACTGCTCCACGGGCACCGTGACCAGGTCTGCCCACCAGGTCCGGGTCAGGCAAGAGTGCTCACTGCTGCCCCCGAGTGGGTGTTCATTTGTGTTTGGAAAAAATGCATATGTGGAGAATTAAAAGTAAATATATAAAATACCAAAAATGTTAACGTGTATATAAAAAATAAAAATAGTTAAATCAACACAATACAAAATATAGTAAGTAGGTTTGTAAAGTCCAGGATTAAAGTCAGTATAGTGCACTATGTAGGGAATTTCGAGGAAGGTGTGATTTAGGATACGGATCATGACACTACTACTACAGCAAGATTGACATTTAAACCCAGAGTATCATCAAAAAACAGAGTTTATTAAAACGTTTTATAGTTTATAACATATAATAGTAAGCAAACGAATAATTTATTTAAACATTGTTTAATTTTCTTGCTAATTCTTGTGTTGTGTTACCGCCCCGTTCCGAAACAGTGCTACAATAGAGCCCGCCTTTCCTCTATCGCTATTGGTTAACAGCAAGCATTCTCTGTCCTATGATTGGACAACACTCTGGACTTCTCGTTTCCCACAAGACAGAAGTAATGCTTCATTTAAAGTCGTCATTAAATGATCACATTAGCCCAGGAGATTATCACAGTGACACATTTAATAAGAAAACTAAGTTTTCTTACCCGCAATCCGTTCACAGTTTACACCGCGATTCCTTTAAAACAAGGTAACGTTCCAATCACCCGACTATTCTTGTTCCCAAACTACAACTGCTCTGTAGCTCCGCCTACCGGAAATACCTTTTGTTTCCCGACGTCTGTCGACTCGATGTTTGGTTAAGATTCAATAAATAACCAAATAGTTCTACTGTTGCAAATAAATAAAGATATAAATGATTGATGAATAATTCATACATCCTGTGTTTCAAGTAAGAATCAGATAAAAAGCCCAAACAAAACAAATGATCAGTTCCTTCTGTACCCCTATATACTTTATAAAATCTTCCTAAGTATACCAGTAGGTGTATTTGGCTTCTCAAATTTGACCTATATAAACACGTGGGTAAATAAGTTTGGGATTTGTGCCCTGTCCCGGCTGAATTCCCAATGCCAATGCTTTTTGGCTTTAGATGTACTAACCATATCTGGCCACTAGATGAAGCTGTTGTAGTTATTATAATGTTCGGAACAAGCAAATCAATAACTGTCTGTTAAAATAACGAACCCCTAAACTTACTTTTGCACATTTAAATGTATAATTAATGTCAAATTATAAAATATGACAGTGCTACCCACCAAGGTACGGTGCCACCCTAAGTAAACAATAAGAATGTTTTAGCATTGGTGTTAGTTACATACAGCACATGTTTACTTATTGGTTTATTCTTCTTTTCCAAAAGTAACCAAGCAAATCCATTTGTAACAATGAAAAGAAAACATATCAAAGTATAAATACAACAAATGTTAATATCAACTTTTAAGAAACTATATTTTGCAGACCTAAAATTTAACATCAAAAAGTACTATCAGTTAATTTTAAGTATTAACACAAGTCAGACACAAAAGCATGTGTTGTAGGTAAACAACATAAATACTAAAACATTCTTATTATTTACTTAGGATGGCACGGTGGCTTGGTGGGTAGGACTGTCACCTCAAAGCAAGAAGTCCTGGGTTTGATCCACATGTGTTGAGGTCTGGGTCCTTTCTGTAGCTATAGAGTTTGTTCTCCCCTTGTTCGTGTTGGTTTCCTCGTAGGGCTCTATTATCCTCCTAGAGTCCAAAAACATGCCACCAGGTCAACTAAAGTCGATGAGATTGCCCAATACCTCGCCACTTCATTGTAATGCTGGTCCAAAGTCATGAAGACGTAGGTGTAAAAACTATACCAAAAGAAAAACCCTAAACCAAATGTACACATTGGATAAAAGCCAACTAAATTGATTCTTTTTATTATTAATCTAGAGGTCTGGGTGGCGTTTGGTGAGTTTATTTGGTGTACTCCGGTTTTCTCCAAGCCCAAAGTAAATCAAAACAATCGAGCCTGTGTGGCAATATGTTTAAATTCACTACACAACATTAATAAACACACTAAATATATGGTGTGCACGATACACAATGTAGAATCCACTAATTCTTGGGTAAAGTGTGCCAGGCTTAAATGTGGACACTTGGCTTGTGTTTGGGTTGCCATGTGTGTTCTTGGCGTGGTTGCTCGAGCCACGTGATTTCTGCGGCGGTATAAAAAGTTAGTGCGTAAAGCAGAAGCTACAATGTGGCGAGCGCAACGGGGTTAAAGCTTTACGCACGGAGCGCATCGCGGACTCTCGGAAAGCGATGAGGAACTCGGAAAACGCGAATGCACATGACTTTAGGACACTGAGAAAAAAGAAGCCCCGAACGGAAAATCGAAACAGCACTCGCATGTAAATGCTCGTCAAGATGGATATTTTTATCTAACAGTCAGAAACCGGACGACCCGCATGAATCGGTTTCACGGCTTTTCTTCACAGTTCGGTTGTCCAGTCATGATGCACCTTCAGGAGCCACCGATGCTGTGACTTCTTATCAAGGGACGTAAAGCCGTCAAACCTGGAACCAATTTAAAGAATCTAAGCAAACGAGTCATTTTTTCTTCCTCCGTCCTGATTGTATTTGATGGAAAGTCTGTCGGAGAGCATCGTGGGGAGAACTAAGCGTGGAGACGCGTGGATGGACGCACCGTGGATCTTACAACTTATTTAGCTTTTAATTCATTTTTAGCACATCTGGGGAAAATCAGAACCATTTCTTTTAAAAAGAACACTTCATGTATGATTATAGAATATTAGCTGATCTCAATTATAGCTTTTCATTTTGGAGCACACTTTCCAAACTGTTCTGAGTCCAGATTTATTTTAAAAGTTTTGTTTTTTTTATATATATAAATACATACTTTATACTTTTATAAGCTTCAGATTCGTTTTCCTCAAGTTCATTTCGTTTTATTTTAGAATCATTAACAGGAAATATTTGTAAAGTGATTTTTAAAAATCCTCAGCTTTTGTTTTTGATATTATTTATCTCGCTTGTCATTTATATTTTTATTTTTTATAAGAACCGTTTTGTTTTTACGGGAGATGTAAACACATTTAGCTTGAAAAATAGATTTATGATTAATATAATATCAAATGCTAAAAACAATAATACTTAAAGGTCGCACATAAGGCAACATTTATTCAGTTTTTTTCTCCCACAATTATATTATTTTGTAACAACAACAACAACAACAACAACAACAACAACAACAACAACAACAACAACAACAACAACTTTCTTTTCTTTCATTTGGATCAGACCAGAAGTATTATTTTAACTTAACAACAAACTCGATACAGCAACTTTATTTGGAATTTATTATATCATTTTTTAATCATATATATTTTGCACACTCGTTAAAGACTCAGCTAGTATCACCGTTCACCTCCAAACTAATTTTATACCTTAACCTTTTAAAGTAAATTATATTATTTACCTCTATAATATCTTTTTTGCGTTTGCGCACCTGATCTCATTCTAATAACTAGAAGAGATTTTTGAGCCTATAAAGAATGAACAGGTTGCTGATGAAGATGCTCTGTCTGGCAGCCTGTGCGCTCGCGGTGAGCAGCACGCCCGCACCGGAGACGGAAGCGCGCGCGCGCACCACCGCTCCGCGGGAATCGTGCGCATCGTGCGCTGGAACGCGGCCCGCGGACCCGGAGCGCATGAACGCGGGATTGGTCGATGCCGTGAAGAGGCACATCCTGAGCCGGCTGCAGATGACGGAGCGTCCGAACATCACTCAGTCCATCCCCAGAGCGGCGATGGTGACCGCGCTGCGCAAACTGCACGCAGGAAAGGTGCGCGAGGACGGCAGGGTGGAGATCCCAGAAATGGATGGGCACGCGAGTTACTCCAATGACGTCGAGGAGGAGACGTCAGAGATCATCAGCTTCGCTGAGACAGGTGCGTGTGTTAGAACTCCCTCCAAAAACGGTCATGGGTTTAGTTCTCAGATAGAGCACGTTCTGTGTGAAGTTGGCATGTTCTCCCTACGTCTATATAGGGTAGGATCTCATTATCCAAAGCCATGCACTCAGGTTATTTGGAAAGTTTTTATGCATTCTTCTCTACTTTTGAACGAATCATCCTCACATTTTATTTCTAAAAAATGTTAAAAGCAAAACAAAACAAAAACTCATAATATTTTAAATATCTGCATCAGTAGGCTTACACATTTACATTTTCAAGAATTAGAAGACGCTTGCGACATACAAGTTGAAGGCCTTGCTTAGTTGCCTAACAGTGGCAGCTTGGCAGTGATGAGGCTTGAACTGTGAACCTTAACCACTGGCCTATTACTGGTCTACAGGCATTGTAAATATTCATTTTGGGTTTAACCAGGTTTACCAGGAACATGATCTGTCAGGACACATATAGCAAATCGAATTAAATCACTTTTATTGTTAAATCACAATAACACCGATGTGAAATAGTGAGTGAAAGTCTTGGGTGCATCGGTTTAACATACATTAAATGCAAAAGCAATGACTTAAATTAAATAAAAGAAAAACTAGCATCAACTGTTTGATATATACATATACAACTATAAATGTGCAGATCATCAGCTAATTCATTAGCGTAGAACAGTTTATTTATTATTTGTCATGTGGTAACTACAGAAAATGCTGGTGTTTCACACCAAAGATAATATTGGATCCAAACCAATGAAACATAGTTACAGTTAATAATTCAATTTTCAATTCAATTTACAGTTAATAATTCAATTTTCAATTCAATTTACAGTTAATAATTCAATTCAAAGTTTTGTATAGTTCAAACTCAGAGCAATTATCCACCTGTTTATTTAGGATTGTTCATAGATATTAAATCCCTATCAACTGTTTATCGATACTATTGAAAAGATACAGAAAACAAAACAATGTATAGATCGATGTAATATGTGGTGGATCTACGCCCCCTCTCCTCCCCAAACAAATTTTTGGAAGATTGGAAAAAAAACAACAGACTAGACGAATCAACAGACGAAGAATGTGTTTAAACATTCAGCAACTGTTGTGTAATGGATAATACGGTTGAGAACCACGGGTCTGAACTATTCGTGTTTGGTTGTGGGATCACTGTGAACCAAACATTCCCATGGGTATTTGCTGGCACGAAGTAGCTATAAATTGTGTGTGTGTGCATGTGCGTGTGTGTGAGTGATTTAGCTTTGGTGCTTCGCTCATCCACTATAAACAGTACGCTGCACTGGAGCATAGAGGATATTACACAGCAAAGAGCACCACAAACACTTCCACACAATAAAATCACCGGGCGGGTCTCTGTGCCCAGCCAAAAACACACCAAAGTCTGGCTTTCGTTATGATGTCATTTAGGTTTGGATGTTTTCTAGGATTAGTTCTGTTGACATTTTCATCTGATGCTTCTATTATATTGTGAAACTTTTATTGCAGGGTGAATAAGAGTTGAGCGATAGAACAATATGATATGGATGTTGTATATTTCTTGCTCAGCATTGTATCATTAGTCATTATCATTTTATTAATTTATTGTTAACCAGGATGACAAATCCAACATCTATAAGCAAGCGACTTAAGAGTGTTCAGTAAATCTAGTTGTATAATGAGGGGGAATCTAGGTGCCATGTAGCTAAACACTAAACAGAACACCCAGTTTAACACAGTTCATCTTATAGTGCTATTTGAACCTGACATTGATGTACCTAAACTGTAAACCAGAGCGAAATAATACAATCCAGCTCTTGTTAGCTGTCATAGCCGTGCAGCACCTGTTCACCTTGCTGTACGACCATATTTAATACAAACAGGTAAAGTAACTCCAGAATTGATTATTCAATCATAACTTTAATTCAAGCTGGACATACCAGCATCTAGGCACAAATGGTCAGTGGTCTCATTTCTGATATTTTTAGTACTTGACTTTTCAAACTTAGTACTTTTGCGAGTTGATATTGTTCTCCAGAAAATATTTAATCAGAATCTGTATCAAGCCAATCAGACAACATTCAAATAAAATTGAAATCTTTCAAGCAAATAAATCTTTTTCTGTTTTGAAAACATTTTATGATCTTGTCCTGATCAGAACAAGACATCTTGTGCCTTATGGAATCTAGCAAAATTATTAAATATAAAAAAATGAACAAATACATTTGGAACCTGTTATTTTATTCTAATTTAAAACAGACATGCCATGATGCATTGTTCATGTGTGTTTGTGTGTGTGTGTGTGTGTGTGTGGGGGGGGGGGACTGGACAGATGGACCTTTAATGAAGCTGAAAGGAGTTGTGAAGTGTGTATTTAAGTGCGGCCTTCAAGTTATCAGAGAATGTTTAGATTATATTCAGAAAAAGATTTGCCATCTGTTGTTAAAATTCCTCCAACTAATAACTCTTTAGAATTATATCCACTGTTTAAAACATAATGGAACTTCAATCACAGTTCAAGTCAATGAGTTCAAGTCAAAATGTTCACTGATATAAATTGGGTAATTATTTAGAATTAAAATGGTGTAATAGCCCACATAAACCAAAACAATCAACTCACTAAAGCCTGAATTCATATCAGATCAAAAAGTGCATTAATAATTTAAAACATAACCTGTCTGGGCATACTCTCAATGAGATAGTAATGATGTCCTGGATAATTTCTTCCCAGACCCGAATCAGATTATCCGTGAGCTGAAGGTACTGATGCACTATTACACAATGTTCCAAAGATTCTCAAATGGATTCTTTTAGTGGCATCTAAGGTTTTATTACCCAGGAACTGCCTACACAGATTCGTAAAACAATCAGCCAAGAAGAATAAGGAGAGAGTAACATGTGTGTGTGTGTGTGTGTGTGTTATGTGATCAGTGTTATAACTGTTATATATGAAGATCTTGCTCTCTTCAATACACTTGTTGTCAAATTTCATTTGCACCACATTTACAGTTAGGGGTTAGGTGCCTTCCTCAAAGGCACTTCAGTCTTCACCTGTTGACTTATGGAATAGAACCAGCATCCTTTTGAAAATTTTAAAAGCCGTAACAACAGCGTTGTGACAAAATATGTTTGGTAGAAAGTGGTTTTATAAAACAGATTCAGCTTGATCTGATGATTATGGGTAGTGATGGCTTAGTGGTTAAGGTACTAGGCTAGAGATTAGAACCTGACATTTTTGGTATCATCTCTGCACACATCCTCTACTAGCGGTCCTATTTTCAACTCGCCTTTGTCATAAGAATATTCATGATTAGACTAGCATGCATTATTTTCTAAACATATACTAATGATCATATGGAAATAAATCTGATAAACATATATCAATTTAAAATGTAAATTACAATCCGTTCATATAATTTGTATTGTATTGTAAATATGGCTTAACACAGTGAAGTACTGTAACTAGACTCTTTAACTGCGTGTTCTAAACCCGTAGTGTAATTACTCTCATTAGTGTCATAGAGGTGTGTAACCATAAGCATGTAACACTACTCGGTCCACTCGGTGTGAACATAAGCTAAACTGCCCCTCATTCAGAAATGTTGCGATGGGCTGTTATGAACAGAGATGTTGAGTAATGACATGGATTACTTCTTAGTGCTGTGGGAGTCTGTACAGGTGAGGACATGTCGAGGGTGTGTATTAATGCCCGGAGAGGAGCCCACCCAGGTGTAGTGGTCATGCCCTCGGTGTAGTGGTCAGGCTTAAGTTATTTGCCTTTTGACCTCTTACGATTTCTCTTTCGACGCTAATTCCGTAATTGCCCTTACTGACAGTCCTGAAAAGACAAGCGGAGGAGATTTAATTAGAGGAACCAGACGATGTTAAACATACAGTGTGTGTGTTGTGTTGAAGATGGATTTTGTTCTGGCCCAAGCCCGGCTTATTTATCCCAAGCCTGGATAAATAAAGAGGGACAGAAGATAAATAAAGAGGGACAGAAGATAAATAAAGAGGGTTGTGATTCAGGTAGTACATTCGGTATAAAAACAATGCCAAATTAAGGATGTGGATCAAATCCATTTGTGGCCACTAACATAAAAAGTATTTGTTTTTTAGTATTTGATAAATCAATTAATCATACTCCTAATGTATATTCACTTCATCAATTCTTTATTGTGTCGACGGTTAAGATTAGGTTTAGGTTTGTGTATTTCTAGTTTGGAGGCTCTTTTGTCTTTAAATTAAGCACAGGCTAGATAGACTAAACAAAGACAGACTAATGTTTTAATGTGGTGAAACTGCAAACTATTACTATTACTCACTGTCAACAAAATACCATAATCTACACTGCTGTGTTACGCTTACTCCCATTACTAACCCATAAAGTAAACTGCTTAATGCAGCTTGATATAAGAGAACAGTGCAGTTTTTATAATGTTTCTTAGAGTAATCTATTTATAGAGCACATAATTTTGTACATGAAGCCATGCTAGGCTGTTTATTTGAATTATGAGTTTAAATGTTTTTATTCTTTACCACTTTGTTCAGACTTTGTTTACTACCACACTCTTATATGGCCCTCTTCAATCTATCATAAAAGATCCGGCTTGTCCAATGTTTGCTTCTGGCTTATTTCTGATACACATCTAAAGCTCCTACAGACTTTTTGTAATTAATTAATTAAATTAACTTATTTAATTAATACAGAATTTTAATTAATGTCCTATTTCAAAAATATTTTGTCTAATGATTACGAACCAGACCCTGCACGCAATGCGCTATCGATATGTTTTATAAAACCCGTTCTCTGCACCTTCACAGTATGCAGTCGTGTGCTGAATATCCTGCTTTCCAGTGTCGCTTCAGACATCACGGGGCTCTTTGTGTCCTCTCAGTGGCGCTGTTTGCTCTACGAGGCTGCAGCTTTCATTCTTTAGTTTAAACCGTTTTCAAGACTTTGAGGCTCACTCTTCTCATCTCCATCCTAACTCATGGCCAAGTGCGTTTTCGTAGCCCAGGCTGTCAGCGGACACAGAGGCCAGAGGCCCTGGCAGCTTAGCTTTACCAAAAGAGCCCCGGGAGTTTGCAAGTTTAATTGAGCCGCAAATTGAAAAGATGGTTACAGAGATGTGAATATCTTTGAATCATCCGACGACCGAATAAGAAGACGCTCATGTGGATCGGATTAAGGCGAACGAGAGGGAAACCAAGAAAACCGAAAGAAGTGGCAGAGGAATAGACTCTGACGACTCCGCCCACCCACATTGTCGTTTAACGTGAAACACTAACACCATTTGATCACTTTAGGTTAAAGTGTTCCCAGTTAGGAAGCCCATTCATGCCAATGTGAGCGATCGGCTGCTCTCTCAGCATGTTAATGTCCATGGGCTTCTGTCCGGGCTCGGCTATTATTCTACAGTGACAGAGATTCAGGCCTTCAGCTGAAAAAAAAGACTTTACTGCATGTACAGAGGGTGCACCTGCTGTTTTAGTTCTGTTTGATGACATTTCAATTAGTACTGCACAAGATACTTTGAGAGGAAACAAGCATTAAGCCATTTTTCTTTTAATTTTTAGATATAATTCCAAAAATATTTATATGCATGAGATGTAACCACTTAGTTTCTAAATATAATATATGGAGATACATTTCATATCGAAAATAGTATGCAGCATTGACTAATACAAAAAAATAATCAGCTGTCAAGAACTCCAGGAAAGGAGATCCAAACTTGACACTGTAAAATAATAATTAATTTGTAGTATCTAAATACTTCCCCTCACATTTGTGTCTGTATTGATTTAGATTTAGATTAGAATCATTTTTACTTTACATTACATTACATTGCATTTAGCCGACGCTTTTATCCAAAGTGAATTACAATGAGCAGACAGGGTTAAGGGTTTTGCTCAAGGACCCAGCAGTGTAGCGGAGTGTAGCAGAGCCTGGATTTG
>JAOUQU010405633.1:0-11901 GCA_028566735.1 Ammoglanis amapaensis
ATATAATAGCATGTAATATGTTAATGAACACTTTCAATTCCTATGATATTAATGTCAGGGGAAAATTCACCAGTCTCAGTTTAAATCTTCCCAGAAGACACAGACCTACCTACTAGAATACAAATTATTGCATTTTACACAGTTTTCGTTGAGTGCTATGATAGAGGAATTAATTAATTGTTCTGCTTACTGCCAGCTTAATCGCCAGCTTTCACATTCAGAATACTTGCACAAAGTAAGTTGTTTTTCCCCAGATGGTGTACTGGTAAAACACTGCTGTACAAGCAATACTATGCGGCATAAATCAGATCCCTTGTGGGCAGTGGCATGTGTTCCATGACAGGAGTTGTACGAGAACACGGTTGGCCTGATTTCTAAATGCAAAAAGAAACATGATTACTTTAAACCAGCCTTCATCATATAACTATCCACCGTAAGCATTTGCATTGGTGACACATAATTGTACATAAGTGAACCTGCCCGAGGAGAATGGGTTCCCCTGTACTGACTCACGGTCCCTGTTTCTATTATTGCTTTCTCTCGAAAGTCTTACTTTATCAATGTCACTGCTCAGATGCTCTACTGGGTGTTCTATCATTGCAGTTACTTAACAGCAATCTGTATTGGTAAAAGCACAGTATAAATACAATTATAACTTAATTTTAGCTTTTCTTTGGATTTGAGTTTTCTTACAAATCAAGAAAGTACCGGTAATTGAAATATGTCAGATTGACCAAAGGTCTGCTTTTGAGATGGACAGACACCATGTCTGTTTTATTGTCAGAAGAAAAACTAGATCTACCATGATTCTTATGAATGTAACAAACCGTAACAAACATTTAACCCAGTACTGGTATTTATCTCTGTATTCTAGTATCCTAGTGATTAATCACATTCTACGTTCCAAATATAAACATAATCCACAAAGTCTTATTAGAATGTTGGAAATGAGTTGGTGACTAGCTAACCTACTTTAAACAAATTACGCCATTCTTCATTTTTTCTGCCAAAATTCTAAACCCACGGCAATATTCCATTGTGTACAAAATCATTGTACAAATTCAGATTGTAGATTTCCTGTATCCTGTATTCCTGTATTTACTGTATCGTTCTTAATCATTACAGAACTTACCTTGACTTAGGAAAGCAGTACATTTTATGACATGCTTACATGTCATACTGCTGCTTTTCATTTGTCTAGGATGGGTCTTACAGAGAGAACAATAAACCCTTTTTAATGCAGGCATCTAAACCAGCCAACATTATATTGTGCTGTACTATATTAATCCACTAAACAGGACCTCAAGTTGCAGATTACTTGAATAAAGTTTTGAAGATTGAGTATTATTTAAGCTAAAAAGAACAAAAAAGGAGCAAAATAATCAAATACAAATAACCGATTAGGCAAACCTCGATCATGAAGCCTCAAAAATAAGCAAATGGAATGGGCACAAAATTCATGAACAGTGAAACACGATCGTCGGCTCGGAAGGTGGGGACTGCCAGACTGTGCCACTCAGGCTTTGAGAGGGAATAGAGGATACAGCCTTTTCGGCTTGCCGGGTTGTAGCCCACACGCACCGTGCAGTCACTGGACCTGAAACTAAACAAAGAAAATTATTAAATAAGCAATGCTCAGGATCTAGTCAGTCCCTAGTGCTAGGCTAAAAAATAACGGAGCTGGAACTGCTGGTGTTGTATCATAGAAACCTCCAACCTGGGCTGTCTCACCCCAACTACATCTCAACTGTTGATGTTAGTTTTCTTTTACTTAACTCTAATTGTGTGCTAACGACTAGTGGTGCACTGATAGGAAATTAGTGCTATGGGAAAATAAAGAGGCTTGAACCAGGTTCACCAATTTCGCATTCTGGGAGCTTTCCGCTAAACCAACTGGGACAACTTAGTGCCCAGCGCGCGCCTGGTGATAAAGCTGTGGTTGCTATTAGTGCAGTTTGCATGCTAGGAAATTAGCGGTTCGCTAACAGTACAAATAAAAAAACTGGCTACCTGACGTCCTCAGCCTTGTAGTCTATCATACCTGAACAACCTTGTGCCACCCTGATATTCCAAA
Organism: Ammoglanis amapaensis; assembly: GCA_028566735.1. Lineage (NCBI taxonomy): Eukaryota > Metazoa > Chordata > Actinopteri > Siluriformes > Trichomycteridae > Ammoglanis > Ammoglanis amapaensis. The sequence goes on from JAOUQU010405633.1 coordinate 2,075, forward strand.
ACTCACCCTACAAATGGAATGGTGTAGGATGGTCAATAAGGTCAAACAAAAGGCCAGTGACCATAATCGGCAGGTTTAATATTTTACGTTGTGATGCTATGCGACCTGCATTGTCGAGAACTCGTGCTAGATCCACCAGATAATGCAGGCTGCAAAAGCCTTGACTTTACTTTAAAGGGCACAATTTCTACAAGTAATATGAAATATTTGGTTCTGTCAGAGTTGCAGTCTTAACACTCTGGCATTGTTTCCTTTGAGACATAGTCATGTGTTAGTCCTGTGTTAGAATATGAGACATAGTCATTTGTTATATCCGTTATACGCTAATGTGTTATACCTGTTGTGAAGGTTCTTGTAATTGATGTATCGAGTAATCCCTTTTGTGTGTATGTGGGTATCTAAATTGTTCAAAGTGATGTTGTTTTGATGGCACTAGAGTAAGTTTTTCTTATGTTTTCTGTCAGAGAATGCAGCAGGAAGCAGGGCTATTCCAAGCAGATGTTAAATGGTGGGAGAAATAAAGCAGAAGTATGAGTTGTCTATGTGAGTGTACTATTTCTTAGACAGCGTATTAGCTCCTGTCTAAATATATGTGTTTGCCTGTGACCCTGCCAAATGAATCTGTTTTAATACATATCACCCTGTAGAGAATGCTACATCAAGATCCAGAGATACTGCAATACTGTAAGTGGTGAAAAGCCCTAAATGATACCAATTAAGCAAGAACAAGATCCAGTTTCAGCAAATGCTTCATATGGAAAATGCTATAATTAATTTTATTATGACCTTAATCCAAACCTTGCGTTTGCTGTGCTAATAATTAAATCAAAATAATTCATAACTGGTGTCTGTATTTTAGTCATATCCAATAACCCATTACAGCTCCTGTACAGCTGTGGACCCCTACAATAACAGAAGAAGGTTGTATTGGTTGAGAAGAAGGTTGTTCACTCCGGTGTCTGTGCAGACGCCTTTGACTAGTCTATTAAGGCCACAATTGTAACAGCGGTCAAGAAACTTTTGGCTCAGCCATTCTCAGCCATACAAATATCAGCACTGGTGGGCTTGTGTGTTTTACTGCACCCTGACTAATAGACTTGTATGTCTTCAGGACCACAAAGCACCATATTCTCGACTATTCATTCATATACTTAAAGAGCAAATAAGAAAGACTTAAACACTTACCATGTGATACAATTTACTACTTAAATTTAAAATAGAAAGCTTTTTCTTAAGACGTCCAGTTTAATAAAATAGTTGGTACAGCCTGGAATGCAAGACTTAGCATAGTAGTAAGAGACCACTAGCACTCTCTTAGATTCTACTAAGATTTTATGATCCACTGAGGGTCTGAAATGTAACTACAGGACAAACCAGAGTCGTGGTGAGGTACTGAGCTCAGAGACCGAGAGCTGGTTCCCTCATCACATACTCCTGAGAGAGTGATTAGGAGAATGGCCTCATTTTATAATGGCTTGTCTGTCAAGCTGTGGTGTGATCACACATGCCTACAGTTGCGGGTGCTGGCTTCACACACAGTGGAGGAAGATGCACTTTTGCTTTACCATTGAGATTTAGCTGTCATCCCACATCCCTGGCTCCCTCTGTTGGTTCTGGATGACTGCAGTTGGCATTTTGTTGAGGTGGAATAACGCTTGACAGTGCAGTGTGCTTTAATAAATGCGATTTGGCAACATGCAATGTTTATAAAACTTCGTATAGATGACCAGAATGGTCCCATAACTGTAACAGTCTGAAATTACAGTGCTTTAAGACCCATTTAAAATTATTAGACCAGTCTGTCATCATTAAAGAGATTGGACTATAATTTTTAGAAAGATTTCCATCATAAATATGTAAACATGCAACTGCTCTTGTTTTAATTTAGTGCATATGCAAATCTAAATGAACGAAGAACAAGAACAGAATTAAAATTATTAGAAAGCTGTTTTGATAGACTGGCTATATTCTAAAATAATATTTTTTTGTCTATATTATATTCCATTCATCGAGTGCTTAAACTAAGAAATTCCGTAGATTAAAAAAGAGATTTAAATGAAATCATGCATGTAGGAGTGTGTGTACAATAAGGCATAATTACTTTATACAACTGCTGCTGTCCTCATTTTGGTTTATGAAGATTTTATATAGTAGATGTGAAAAGCTTTACTTTGAGACTATGAGAGGATTTATATATACATGGGAATGCTATTTTTTTGATGAGGTGTAGGGAGAGAATAGACTCAGAGACTCTCTGGCCTACTTTGCTTTTACAAGATCCACAAATTCTCAGCGTTCTTTTTAAAAACACAAGCAATTAAAACGGCAGTCAGTTCATTGTTTTAATTTAAGGTTTAAATATGCTTCACAAGCAAAAATCGCACGATGTACAGCATGTTTATTCATGTATGTAAAACCATGAAAACATACTGATTTAATCCTTTTTCTGCTGTAGCTGACTGTGGTGAATACGCTCATATTCACAATGAACAATTATTAACAATCATAAAAATACTGTGATTATGTTCTGACCGCATTTTCAATACAATAGACGAATACTTATTCATGAATGCTAATCATTTTGAGGAATTTAGAATACTATTTTTACCACTGCTTTTCACGCACTTAGGAATTATTCCTCCACTCCCGGCGCGGTGGGCAGCCCTATCTACATCACCAGAGGGTTTGGTGTCTTGTGCAAGAGCACTTCAATCATGACCTATCAACTCTTGGAATTGAACCCACCGATCACGAGCCCAGTTTACTAACCACAAGGCTGCGGCTACCCCATTGCTGCAACCATTGAACAGCATGTGGTTTGTTTACAGTTGATGATTTATTAAACTAAACAATTGTATTAATTGTATGAAGACATTTAATTATTCAATGAAGCTGGTCAGACCTGCTTAAAGAGGAATATAAAGATTACAACAAACATGAATGAAGCCACGAATTAATGCTGGTTTACTATTTTGAATATTCTGGGATAGTGAAAGCAACAGTTATCAACATCCTTGGAAGTTCAAATCAAATTGTTTTGGTACAACTAGCAGTGAAATGCTTTTATGACCTATGTTAAATGGAAAAATGACTAAATATATATTATTATTCTATATAATTCTATTAAAATGGAGGATTTGGATACTAATAGTAATTAGTAAATAAATACTAATTAATCTTAGTATAAACTTAGTATAGTATAGTAGAACTTACAGAATTTACATTAAAGTAAACTTACAAAAAATGATTAGAATGTAATGTAAGTAGTGATTACAGAAACAGTATAATGTGTCCAAAGAACTGATATAATAATAATAATAATAATAATAATAATAATAATAATAATAATAATATATAAACTCAATATTTAGGAGTTGGGAAAAGAACCTTGAAAGAAAAGTAAATTAATTTAAAGATAAACCTCTTAAAAGAAAGCTTTAAAAATAAATAAAACCACATTTGCCACAATTACTGGCACACCCTTTGCTTAATACTATTAAATCTTCCCTTTACCTATGAGCCTGCACTTAGTCTTCTCCTATTACACCTTATAACACTGAAGAGTGAGCAGGACACTTTAGATCATAGACATTCTTTGTCTAAGAATGTCTCTTGATTATTCAGGGACAAAAGGCTGAAAAAACCCAGCCTCACAGAATCATAGATTCTCCAACACACTTCAAAGTGGATATAAGGTTGTTTTTGTTGTGGTCTGTTGTGGTCAAAAACTATCTTGAGTGGGTTTAAAAGCTAACACTTGGTACAAACTTTAGGTGTTTGTTGTTATATGAAAGGAAAATAAAAAAAGACTTAGTGACCTAATTGGCCTTACTTTCTGTAGCTGTCTAACAGTCATTTAATAAAATAAGAAAAAAAATACATATTCCAGTTTGCTAGTTTTCTTTTTTTTAATTCAATTATAGTCAAAATGTGGGACAAATAGTATGTTTTAATGGGACGGTGTGTGGCAGACGTAATAACATTAAAACACTGCATATAAATGCAACACATAAACAATTACAAAAGCAACATTGATACGTTTACAATCAAATTACACTTAAAAGCACATTGTTTCCTATTGCCCAGAGCTTAACTACCTGCTTAACTTATTCTGGATAAAATATCCATTGAAAGTACATTGTGTATATGCTTGTGTAGATAGTTATGCAGAGCTGCCAAAACATTTAAGTAAACAACAAACTCACCAGTCCATGTCCTATTTGAAAATTAAGTAGATTACATAAAGTCAGTACATCTGACATCTGAGATTTAATGGTGAAGTAGCCAAACATGTTGAATAATTGTGATTTTTAATTAGATAGGGTACAACATCTGTCTCATTTTCCACTGCCATTTGAGTTAACTAAACTGCCATTAGCACAGACTGCTGTTATTCCATTTTTATGAATAACAAATGTGGATTGTCTTACACCTGCTTTCGGCCACAGGCAGCTATGCATAATCAGTAAAATCGTACTGATTGGTTTGCTGATAGACCTACTTTACAGAACCGTCCAGAATTTCATCAGAAAGGGGAAAGTAGCAAGCCTGACCTGTTCTAATGAACAGTTATGATTGGTTAGTAATGCAATCGAAAAAATAAAGAAAGTAAAAAATAAAGTAAAGAAGCACTGTGAATTGGATAACGTTTTAAATTTATTTTATACATTACACATACATTAATGTAATTTAACTATCCACAACTGTTGTTACCTTTTCTCTGTAAGATTAGAAAAGCCCATTTAGGAAGGGTTGAAAAAACAGCAGGTCAGAATAGTCAGTTTGTTGAACAATGGGTAAAATTACTGTACAGTACAATGTATAGTAAGCTAAGAGGTCAGCATAGCCAGCTCTGGCGTGCAGCTACTACTTTTAAAGTTATTATAAACCCACCAAACAATAACACATTTACATATTTAGCATTGATAACTTGTAATGTGCTTGCAATTAAAACAAAACTACAATAGTTAGCTGTAAAGTTACCAACTTAAGCCAATATGGTTAATTCTATTGGCCAAAGAAAACACCACATAGCATGGAGAAGCCATTACATCCACAGTTTATAATGTGCATCGTCAAAGAATTGAAAGCCTTTGAGATTTTGCCTGTTTTCTGTGACTGCGGCACCACAACAAATAAAGGTGATTGATTTTTAGAAAACATTATGCTTAGCATGCTCTATGTTTAGTTTTAGAGTATGATGATGAGTGTCTTTCTTATTAAGCTTTCAGACATTCGACAATTACTTATAATTCAACTTTGAACTAGCAATTCGATGGGCACTTGTTCAAACCTCACTACTGCTAACTTGCTGCTTTGACCTCATTGTTTAGACTGAATATTGTACATTGCTTTAGATCTCTCTATCGTATTCGTTTATCGTTTATGTTTGGAGCAGAGTTTTCTGTCCGGATGCCCTTCCTGACGACAAGCACCAGTAAGTGGTGGGATCTTGTGAGACTACTGGACAATTTCACATTTCCGATCAACCTAGTTCATGTTTTTGGACTGTGTGAGGAAACCGTAGTACCCGGAGAAAATCCACGCTGACACGGGGAGAACATGCAAACGCCACACAGAAAGTCCCCCGCCCGGGACTTCTTGCTGTGAGGCAACAGTGCTCACTACCCAGCCACCGTGCCGCCCATTGCTTTAGATGAAGGAATCTGCTAAATGCTTAAAACTTTGACCTCATCATGACCACATTTCACATCTTTTCAGTAATCATATTGCAGCTAGTGAAAGAATGACAAAATCCACCATGTTATGTTATATTTACAGATGTGTGTGTGTCATGTATGAGCAGCCACCTGGCCAGTGGTTTGTTCTTTTCTGTGGGTGTGGATGAGCAACTGCTTGATCTTGTTAGATCATTCAGTTCCTGTAAAAACATGCAGACTGGTAACACTTTGTTCTGGTGGCTTTGTGCCACACAATTGGAGCTGGCCAGGAGCACTCAACGCTCTACATCTCTCAACAGGCTCTCCGACCATGCACACCACAATGCCTCTGCATAATTTCTCACTTCACTGCATCAGTGAACAAGGTCTCATTTTTCCCGTTGACCGTAGGCCTGTTCCCGTTAACCATTACTGTGTGCATCAGTGGTGCATCAAGTCTCGGGAATGTTGGCCAGTGTGCAAACAAGACATACATAATGACAGACCACAGTCTCTGTCATACATCCTTTTTACACTGACATATCATATATATTGGGGTATGTGGATATTTGACAGACAAACATCACAGCCGAAATTATAGACATTGGAATGCTGTTGGTCTCTGTGGTGTTACTATTATAGCCTCCACTATTCGACAAAGACTTTTCAGTAGATATTGGAACATGGATGCTGTGAGTAATTTCCTTTCAGTCAGTGCAGAAACCAGACTTGCTTGCAGTCCGTTTTTCAATTCATTTCAAAGTGCTGTATCGAGTCAAGGTCAATGGAACAGAATGGAACATAAAGAAAAAAGAGCCTACCCTGCAAGTAGCAAATCAAGGTAAAACAGCACTGTGACTGAAAAGCCACTACATATAGGGGAAATTGCAAATGAGTATGTGGCTAAATTATCACAAATAAATGAATGGCATGAAAACATCTCTCAGTGGACATTCTGAATTTAAAAAGAAACAAAAACTGTACTTTGCAACAGCATACTCTGCGGAAAAAAACAGCTCTCAAAAATGGAATGACAAGGAAATGTCTGAACCTACTGGTTATGGCAAACCATAAACGGAACCCAGATCACAACTATTTCTATGCCCATGTGCTTTGATTTACTTGTGAAAAGATAAGTCCTGCAACTCTGGGGCACTTCTCTCTACTAGGGCAGGTTCCTTGTGAGTCCAACATTTTTTTCAGTTTTTGGCTGTGCCTGTTATCTGTTAACCTTTCTTGTTAATAACAGCTGTAAAAAAACAATGACACTACTTGTATGCTGTAACATTCGCTAGGACTTATAATTACAGAATAAATATTTTCTTATGTCCAGCTCATCAAACTCTTCGGCTAAAAATTGGCTTGCTCATAGGGTAATAGAGTTTCAGGTTGCATTTCTTAATGCAGCAGCAGACTGACAGATGACTGTTTACCAAAGCACTAGCATGATGTAGCATGATGTTTTTAATGTTAAGCCATGCGTGCTTAACAATACATTTCAGGCTTTCCTTTATGTACACAAGAAATTTCTCCAGATTTTACTAAATTATGTCGCATTTTTAGAATCACAATTTTTATGTACTAAACACAAATTGTAGACTTAAAAACCTTATGTACAAATGCAATAGAATGGAAATAAAGGAAATGTGTGTGCAGAAAATGTGTGTTAAAGGGTATTCGAGTGCATGCGCTGTGGTTTAGAATAGAGTAAGAATAGTAGGAAAGTCTTGAACAAGATCCAAGGTGTAAGTGGTGTTTGTTGTCATCTCTTTTTCTTAGCCTAGAAGAGTTTAGATTTTCAAGCGTGGGAAGACAGATTGTGAAATACCTTAAGTGTTGTTTTGTCTTGAAATATATATACACTTTATAAGTATATACACTACTCACAAACAGTGAGGGATATTTGACTGTCTGGTAAATTTTATGGACAACGTACAAACTTCACACTTGTGATTTTATAGCATTAAAATAGATTTTTTTCTGGATATCGAATCTACATTTTCACCATTTGGTAGACACCTTCATCCAAAGTGATTTACAATTACAACTGAACACCGTTTTGAGAAATTGAGGGTTAAAAGCAAAACAGTATAAACTTGGACAGTATATGTGAAGTATAATACAATTCTTAACACAATTAGAATATTTATATGATTTCGTTTTTATTTTACTGTACCTACTTTGACAGTAAATTATGGCCTGGTGAGTAATGCACAGTAAAAGAAAAGTACCAGCTTTTACATTAAAAAAAACATTACAAGACATTTACATTTTTGTTGCATTAAATATTTTTTGCTGGATTGATAAATGTTTGTTAAAGTGTTATTGTGTTTATACATTTATATATAATTGATTGAATGGTTTCAGAGCGATGAGAGAACATTGTGGTCTCACATGTCACTTGCTATTACTGATAAGAGTTGTAAAAATCTAAACATCTCTTTGGGGGGAAAATAATACATTGAGAACGAGCTCATAAATTAATATTATAGACCTACTATTCACATAAGTGAATTAAAGCTTGGTTGTCAATAGGCTCAGTAATTTTGGGTGTAGGTTGTAATGTAGCCTTGCTACCCAGCTGTCCGCCCCTTGTGCTGCCGTGTCTGTAAGCAGACAGATTGATTAATGACAGCGATTACTTCAGACCGTATGTACATGCAGGCTCAAGATTACAGCAGACCATTTCGGTAAACAGTTCATCATATAAACACACAACTCGTACTCAGTTGCATTACACATTTCCCAGAACCGGAACTATAACATTAAGGCCAGAGAGCTGCTTGAGAATCAGGTTTCCATCAGAGATAGTAACGATTTTTAAAATGAATGTCTGTTATGTACAATTTTGTTGAGATTGTTTTTTTTTTTTGTTTGTTTTTTACGAAATACCTAATGGACTCTATCATAACAGTGGGTGTAATGAGAAATAAATGGCAAGCGTACAGGAACCAAACAGATTAAGTCTGAAAAATGAAGTTTTATGATAGAAAGGGGAGTGGTGAAACAAGTAATTACTCATCCCCAACACAGCAAGAGATCGACTGCATCAATGAACGAAACCTTCGAGTAGAAATCAAGCTGTGATTAGGGCAAGAATGCTGTTCTACATTACACAGTGGGAAAATACTCACACACTCTTGATAATAGATTTCAAATGATGTTTAGTTGTTCATTCATTTTACAAGTGGATGATTGGATAATACTTTTATGATTGCACACATGTACTCTCATTCTGACTGGAAAATACTTTGATTTGGGATCTCTGACATAACTGGTTGAGTGGTGGCACAATAAATGATCCCCTGTTGGCCCTATACAAAAAATTGTTAAGGACTCCCTCACATAGACAGGGAACACATTACAAATTACGTGATACAATCACATTGGGAACATTGATGTTAAACCAAAAACTAATGATAATACATGAGCCCATAAATGGTTAGTAAATGGCAGGCCAACAGTCCTTGCAGAAGAAATGAGCACCGTGTTGCATTGCATAATGTATTATGTAATGTATTATGACATGATTCGGTTAAATAGAACATTTCTAATATTTGACAGTTGCAAGGTCTTACATAGCTTATTACTAAAGTGTTTAGACCATGGTATTTAATTGTTAAAATGTCAGCAAAATCCAAAACAGATTTTCTCCTAAAGCCTGTATTGGTGGAATCTGATTAAATTAGGTTAATGAACGTATTAACAAGCCAATCAAATTTGTATTTAATATATTGACCAAAATCACACAATGTGATGATTTACATCACTGCATAAAATATAATCACACAAAATATATTGCATTTCATAGAAGGATTTAATAAGGAATCTTTAAGAACTGCATAGTAGCACTGGATAAAGTTAAGCCTAAAGAGGTCGGCTTATTTTTAAAAATGTTCATACTGAGCCCAGTAAATGCACACAACCCATATCTGAATTTGATCCTGTTCTGAGTGTACACCACACACTGCATCAGCACAATTAACCAAAATGGCAGTAATTACCCCTGTCTTCCTTCCTTGGCTCCCCAAAGGAGACATCCTGGGGAGAATGGAGAACCTCGGGCCAACAAATAATTAACTTGATGAATATTGTCACACACACACACACACACACACACACACACACACACACACACACACACACACACACACACACACACACACA
>JAOUQU010405654.1:0-11900 GCA_028566735.1 Ammoglanis amapaensis
GGATCATCTTGGATAAAACCATCTGCTGAAACTGTAAAAGTTCAGTATGACAGTCTGATGTATGTCAAATTGGTTGTGCATATGTGCCCATAAGTATGCAATCACAAAACATGCAGCAAAACTACATATACGTAGTACGTGCATGACTGCTGAGATTCCATGAACAGATTTATGTTTTTTACCACTTTAATCGGATTGAACGCAACCTAGTTTTTAAAGCCACAGTCATGTTTTAGTAATATGGTGTGATGTGAACCCACATACTTAACTTCTTTTACAAAGTTTTTACAAAGCTCAAACTCATAGCATTTAAAAGACTCACTCCACTTTTGACCACAAGAAACATAAAAAGTCTCAAATATGCAGGAGGAATTTGAATATGATTGCAGCGTTTTTGGAGACATTTCTGTGGACTGATAAAACCAAACTGAAACTGTTTGGGCACCTGAACCAGAATTGTCTGGCAGGCAAATGACCAGGCTTATGACCAGAATAATTCTACCCCCACAGTTAAGCATGGAGGTGGGTCAGTGATGAAGATGGGCTGTTTTTCTGCAAAAGGAACTGGTAATCTTCATCATGTACCTGGCATACCAGATTGCAACAGAAACGTACAAATGAGCTTCTAAAGTACTTAATTAATTACTTAATTTGTATTTTTAAAATCATTTTAAAGAGTCAATGTTTTATTATAGAGATTTGTAATATTTGTTGGTAATAGTAAAAAGGTCTGTTTTTATCTGTAGTTAATTAATGAGATCTGCACTTCAGTATTGACTATTAGAAATGTAGTTTTTATTACATCAAAATATAAATCTCACATCATACAAAGATGGACAATGCAATATGAGAATCTGCCTGTGCACTCATAGCAATCCATTTTTTCTTCAAGTTAGTCGCTGCTGATTTATTTATTGTTCATTGGTAAATAATTATGCTTTAGTTGCATTATTGTACTGTACATTTCAACGAAGTACAAACATTCTACATATTTTCACCACTTTAGTGTCTTCACACCACATACAATGTGACCACGAAACTCCTATTCAAATCTGTCTATTTTACATGTCATTTTTTGGCACAATGAAGTTGAGCATATGTCTCAATTAGGGAACTTATATGATTTAATATCAACATCAGGGATCTGGAATTCCAATATTCCAAATAAAGTTAACAATACTGACAAAATTATTTTTATATGTTTTTGTACTACATGTTCCCTGTTCCCTGTCAAACAATGCAATAGAAGTGGGAATAAAATATTGCTTTAAACATTTTGCATGGCTTTAAATATATACATGAAATACCTTGTCATGTTTGATCTGTTATACAGCGACAAAATACAGCCAGAACTGATAATGTTATCACCGTTATTAATACATATTTGATTGACAAATGGATTCATGTTTTCATTTATTTGATTAAAATATGAAGGACAAGCTCTGTCCCTAGCTCTCTTTGAATGCTGCAGGTCAAAAGGTTTGGGCGTTTGGTCGTTCGTTCAATTAGCAAAGGTGGCATACACCTTAAACATTTCAAACAACCATATCTCAAGAGGTAATTGTGATAGAATTGTAATATTTGGCTTTTTCCTCCGTTGTGATAGTAGGAACTTCTGAGATGGTTGTGGTGCACTTCAGTTGACGTAAAATGACCCTGAGCAGAATCAGTTCTGGATGGCTAAGTTTCTGTGTTTGTATTGATTTTCCTGGGAACTTTGATTCCTTCCTCGAAAAACAAAGATTTAGATTAATTGCCATAAATCAATTATACTAAATGTGATGTGTGTGTGTCTGTAAAAAAAAAACTTTTACTGTAGTGATGAGTCTGTGTGATGAGTCTGTACTCGTATTAATGAGCAAGCTTTATTTTCCCAATCCGCCAAGACAAGGCAGCAAGGATCCTTTCTAACTTTCAAAGTGTTACAGTCTGACTGTCATGTTTACGTATGTGGCGAACAAAGTCATCACTGTGTTATGTACTACCATCTGCTAACACTAACCTGATCACCACTTCCTGCTTCATCTGCTTTGTACTAGTCCTGACAGAGTATTTCCCGTGTAATTAAGCTGTGTTACATATATAACTCATCACAATCAAGTTTAGGACATGTTCAAGGTCTCAGTGTATAAATATAATTCTGGTATGGGAATAGTATTTAAGCTTACACTGCTGAGATGATCTGATGACAGTTTCATCCTGTAGATCACTCTGCACAAAAAGGACACTCAGCTAGATGTTACAGCTATTCTATCCTGCTTAAGTACGATGAATGAAGTTTGGCTTTCACATTTGATCAAATCAGGACTTGGCAAATTTGTTTATGTGGCTAAAACACGATTCTGTCACTCATTACTGTAATTGTCTTTGGCACAAACAGCTTTGCACAACCGTGGATGCACATTCGAACGTATATCATATACATTTTCATGCAAGAATGTTTAAGTTTTGTAGAAGGTGGTTTGGTTGTTGAAAAGCCTTATTGTCTTAAGGAAGTAAACATGTAATTAAATGGGCAGTTATTTGATAGCTCTGTAAATGAATGTAGTTTTTCTGCCTCGAATACATCTAGAAATAGCAAAAAACGAGTAGCAGCTAAGCTCTGACTTCAACATTGCAGAGATTTCAGAGGAAATTATTTTTATTGAGTCTGGTGATAAAAGCACAATATATGACTAAAGTCCAATAGATACTTCATGGTCAGCCAAGATAAAATCATGCATCCTGAAGTGGATTTCTCACGGCCTTAGTTTTGATTCTATCCGCCTTCTCATGAGAGATCCAGATGCTTCCAGAATCCTCCAGTATTAGTTGTCCATTGGGACCAAAGAAATATTATTACATTAGTGCATAAAATTTATCGAACTGGCAAATGTTTTAATCCACAAAGAGCATTGCACCTGCTGAGAACTAGTGTCTCTCAATGAGTTCTGGGATGTGAATTTAATTTTAATAACTAGCATATGAATTTAAATTCACTTGCATATGAATTTAAATTTTTACATTGATTTGTAATGGATCTGCATGCTATGCGTTTTTTGAAAATATAATAATGTCAGCAATGGTTTCTTGCTGTATTTAGCCCTCCTCGGTAATTACCTTGCAGAACCACCTTTCCCATCAGTTACAGCTGCAAGTCTTTATGGGCATGTCTACTTGTCTGCAAAAGGGACTGAAAATTCTGTGCTTTCAAAAATAGCTTTCTTGTTGCAGAATTGTAGAGTACATGAATACTAGACAGATTATTTTACCTGAGCTATGGATCTAAAGTGACTGTGGGATTTTTGGCTGCTCCTCTAATTCTCTCTTTGCCAGAGCTGTCAGTTAAGGTGGATAGTCATATTTGGTAGGTTTTGGTAGGTCTGCCATATGTACAGCGCTTGGGATATTTTATAACCCTGCTTTACACTTCAAAACTTTATATTCAACCTTAATTTAAGACTTTAAAACCATGTATCAATGTTTGTATATAGTCACTGTACTTTGTCACAGTGTGACAAAATATGTTAATAGTGCATCCATAATTTTAATAGCAAACTGACGTGACACAGCTTTTACAAAGTAGATAATATATATCAAAGTAGAAGTAGATGTTAGATCAGTATTGCACTGCGCAGAATTTCATTACACCTTGAAAATTGCTATTTACTTTTATGTGCTGGATCAGAATGGTAAATGACTGTGGTGGCACCATAATTAAACAGATTACATAATACTTATCGCAGGAATACTACATGAAAGATGGTACGACGGTACATACAGTTTTTGTAATGTATGGTTTCCATGGTTAAGTCTTTCTTATAAAAGTATGACACCCAATTATTAAGTTCAGCCCTTCAAGTATAAAAAAGCTTTAATGATTTCCTGTAGTCTTGTGTGATAAAAAAATGTTTGTGGCAGGGACAATTTTGGTTAAGGCCAATAATTTAATGATTAATATGTCAACTGTTCTTCTCTTAGAATGTAACCACCACTTGGTGCTAACATCCTGTCAACTAGCATGAGCAGCCCAAGAATACTTTGGGAGGTAAAATTATCAAGCAAACAAACCAACAGCAGTGTTCCATTCTCATTTCATTATGTGTACATTTTCAAAAAAATATACAAGCTTTTATTGAATGTAATTATAATATGCCCGATGACCTTTATTTTCATATGTAAATCTGGACGGCACAGTGGATAGTGAAGTTACCTTTGGTTCAGAAACCCAGTTTTGGGTTCTATGACTCAGTTGCATATTCTCCCCATGTCGGTGTGGGTGCTTTGGTTTTCTTCCCACAGTCAGAATGTAAGCCACCAGGTTAATTGGAGACATTGATTTGTCCTTTAGGTACCTGGCCACTGGGAAGCATAAACCAGTCCATTATAGTCCATTGTGCTGAATTTAAGCCCAGATATATAGTGTTTATAGTATGACTTCATAATATCATAAAACAATTGTGTCAGGAAGTAAAAATAAATAAATAAATAAAAATAAACTGTGTAAAAAAAATAAAAACTGAGACAAGTGAGAGGTGTGTATTGTGATCTACTGTGATGTCAACTAGCATGAGCAGCCAAAGAATACTTTGGGAGGCTAAATTATTAACGCACGTAATCATTGCATGCAGAGAAAAACTTGCACTGACAATGGGGGGGGAGGGGGTTAATAGTGTTCGGTTCTTATTTTATTAAGAAGTTTTAAAATTAAGAGATGCTTCTTCACTCAGCTATACTCAGCCAGTCAAAATAAAATATTTGAGTTAAAGCAATAATTACTTACTAAAAGAGAAAATGAAAACAGAATGAAGGAGAGCAGCTACTGGTTCGCTGCCAGAGGCCGCCTCAGGGGGTTGGTTTTTAACTAAATGCTTTTTTGTTTTCTCCTAGGAAGCACAAAAGACTGGTTATTCATTGGCAAATGCTTTGTAATTAATTCAGTAAAACAACAAAATAACTTTTATTAATCTACATTGACTGTGCCTAGATTGGAAAACAGAAGTTTTTTTCTTTACATTTTACTCGCATTACATGTGAGCTTGTCAGTCATCTTCTTGTTCGTAGGGTTTGTCTTCCTAAAACCATATTCAAGCCACAATTTTCAATGCCTTGCCTCAGCTAGTTAGTTCCGTTTCCCACAGCAAAGGAATCTCAGAAGAAGCTGCAATGAAGTTGGTCACAAAGCACTGCTTGGCACTGATCCCTCGCATCTTTTGTACTCACCAGCACCAGAAGGCAAACCAGTAGTCCAGCACATCTTTCAACACAAAAGAGCTGTGATTGTTTCTAATCACTTTCTGATGAATGAGTATGAGCTTGTTCAAGTCTGCTCTCACGAAACAAGCATGTAATAAAATCTAACATTGGCTGGCATCACTTGTCATTCTTTGAAAGGACCAAAAGACTACATCCACTTCGTATAAGCTATGTTGCCTGGGCTTACTGTAACTGCTATTGCACGATGCACGCTTTCTTTAAGACAATGTTTTTATGCATGCTGTTTTGTGTTTGTTTTTCCAAAGCATACAAATAGATGAATGATTTAGTTGGTGCCTTGAGATGGAGCAGAAGTTTTGTTTTTTTTTTATTCGAGAATTATTGATGACTGTATAAAGTTCAGCTGTGCAATGTAAAAATGTATTTGATCATACATATTGTCAGATTGATCATGAAAGAGAAAATACTGGTTAGGATATTACTTTGCTGAGCAGATACTGTATGTTTAAGTTTTTAGCATGAGTCACTGAGAAAATCCCTGAAGTTGATAATTGTCCTCACAGCATGGAACAACTTTGTATCAAATTTTGCTGTGTAGTAAATAAAAGCCTGATTGCCTTACATGTGGGAGGAGGGTGTGTGTCGAAGTTAACTTTTTTTTTTTTTTTTTTTACCATGTTTTACCATGGGCATTGTGGATTTTTGTTTGGGGTGAAGATTGACAATGCAAGAGGGAAAGTGTTTTTATTTTGTATTTTATTGTCTTCTACTGCTTGGAACTTAAAGCAGTTTTTAGAAGCTTTATACAGAAGCATAAACACAGACTCCTCAGCATAAAATAAATTCACAAAAACGTAACAAGAACAAGAATAAAAAGCAATATGAACTTACACTTTAGACAAGACAGACTTGGCTGAACTTGAAAGTGGGCCAGAATTACTTCCTTGCTTTACCTGAAACATCAGAATTTAGAAACCAGCTTGGCTTGGTACAGACTTGGACGACAATAGACGTTGCCAGGACTTGGTAGGAGACCTAACAAATTGGCTAGGCATTTGCTCCCATGCCACTTACCAAATACATGCTAACAAACGAGCCCGCCACTAAAAGATAAAAACAGGCAAACTTTGCAGCGTGAAATCAAATCGTCTGTCTCCCTTTAAACTTAACTAACTGCAATACTTAACCTACGCCCGAAGGTGGCGCAAAACCTTAAATAATTACTTGGCCCTGCACCAAGAGCCAAGAGGGAAGCAGAAGAAAGCATTCACAGACACACCACCTTCTCTTTATTTCAGTTAAAGATATGAACTTAATAAACATGGAAAATAAAAAAACATTACGGAAATAAGTCATTACAGAAGGTGTACAGAAGCCCTATTAAGAATTCTTTTCAAAAAATATATATCCATAAATTATATTAACATTTCAGAGGTTCTCATATTTTATAACTATCATATTTTATGCATTGCTTATTTGCATGTGAGGAAGTCATGTTTTTCTACTTCTGTACTGGTGCTCTTTTTAAAGTCTGATCTATTCCCACCCAGCCAATTATTAGTAAATTAAATAGGTGGCTGCTGCAGACACTGCCAAATGTAGATTTCCATCCACTTCCCAACACAATGGACACTGTAAATTGCCCAAATGATGTGTCGTCTTGAGCTTTGTATGTTTGAGTAGGCCTTGATATGGATCACAATATTGCGTGGTATTAAACAAAACCCTTGGAGCAGTGTGGGTTAACAACCAAGCCCAAGATCTAAAACTGATTGCTTAGCAGAAATTTAATCAAAACTCTCTCTTCCTTTCAGAACTGATTGTGTGCCAGGATTTCTCAGTGACTGACCTTAAAATGCTTGTTTGTGAAAACACATCGGCAAATGACTAAATGTTGTTAGGACTAAATAGAAGGTCTTAGCTTATGGTGACGTGTTTACATGTTTTGTAGAATGTGAATAGTTATGGCTTGTATTATTCCAAAATGTATAAATGTACAAATACATGAATGTGAAATGTAATACAACAAAATGTGTGATTACTTTGTGTGACAGATGGCTAGATCCACAGTTAAATTTCTGCTCTAATGAGTCATTTTATGGCTGAGAGCGGAAACATCTTGCTTGTAGATCTGGGCTGACTTGGCCATCCTGTGATAACTGATTTACAGCTGTAAATTTACTTCACTGTGTTTTTGTTCCGCTGAAACACAATAACCATGTGACAATTATTTCAATGTATACAGTATAAACAATTTACGCTAGCTTAAGCATGAAAACAGGGCATCGAAACAATTTGCTAGTTACTTAAGTAAATACATTTAGCACATTCAGCAGATTTCCATGCCAAATGGAAATTTTAAAAAGGAGCTGCTGTAGCTCACCTTTCAACCCTTATAACAAAAACTACATCAAAAAGTAATATTAAATGCATTACTTTATTGCCTAATTTTTGCAAATTAGGTTTAATAATACACCAGAATAGTAAATACTGTCAATATTGAATAACTACAAATGCAAGTTAGAATTCTACAAATTGGTTTTTGATAAGTTAATCATTTTCAGTAATGCATCTAGCCTCTATGGGCAAAGGTAGCAAGTATTTAAATATTGTCAGAAGTGTCACAAGCCCAATTCTCTAAGAACCAGGCCACGACTGCCTCATTCATATACTGTCCTATTTACATAATTAAATGTAAATGATTTTTCCCCCAAAATAACTTTTTTGAACTACATTTATGGTGATGTTTTATACTTCTACTTGAATAGAAAATGTTATGTATACTTCAACTTTGACTTGAGTCATTACGAGAGTTAGTTTACCACATTACTTGTACTTGTACAAGTTACAGAACTTGTGTACTTCTGCCACTTTTATCAGTCTGGAGTATGGAAAACAAAATATTGTGTTTATTATTAATTAAATTTAATTTCATCATGGTTTATAATTAGATATTCAGTATTAACTAAACATGCTTCTGTACTTGCAAACTTCTAGTGTTTGTAATTCAATATACCGTATGTTTCAGACTACAAGGCGCACTTAAATGTCTTTAATTTTCTAAAAAAAAAATCAACAGTGCACCTTATAATCCGATGCATCTTATGTATTAATTGTGACTTCAAACTGATTTTTTGTGGTATACGGCTTGTATGTGGTAGATGGGTTTTATGTGATACACTGCAATAATCTGACAAAATGTTTTTGTACAACTTTGGTAAGCTACGAAACCGCACCGCTGGATGGATTGGAGGATTATGGTCACTGTTGTCAGGAGTCTCAAAGTATTTTATGTCACGCTGCTACTTCTGTAGTTCCTGACTCAGTTTCTCACAGCTTCACTAGGGAACTTATTTTACTGCAGGAGCACACCTCCCAGAATGCACCTCATTTCGTCATCTCCAGAGTTCTAACTTACTGCTTACAACTGTTAGTAATTTATGCCTGTATTTAAACACATTCATTGTTTTCTGTTGTTCTGTCAGCGACTTACCAAACATTCTAGATCATGTGGTTCCGTGTACGTTGACTCAGTTTTTTATCTTACTCTTTTGTTTACTGTGTGAATTATCTGGTTTTTGGATTTGTGTTCTGTTCCCAGTTACTCTTTTGTCTCATGTTTTTGTTCTTTATAATAAAGCTGCTTTTTGTTTTTGTTTTTGCAAGCGTCTGATCTCAGTCTGAATGTGTTACAATAATGAATAAAACAATGAATAATCTAGTGCACTTTATAATCTGGTGTGCCAGATGTGGGCATAATCTGGTGGGCACTGTAAAATACAGTTACTGTCAACAGACATTGTATATGCCAGTGAATTGCATAAACTGGATTAACATCTTAAACATAATTTTTCACCAACAAGGTGCCAGTACTTTTTCTAAAGGTAGTGTGGATATTTACTACCAAGAGGCTTCTCTGTTAGCATGTTTTAATGCTGCTGAATATTCTTGGCCAGTAAATAAATCTGGCTCAGTATTATCTGGGCTGGAATCATAAATCCTTTGAGACAACACTAAGCTTTCTAAATCATCACATCATCAAAATAACATTATTGAATGTTATTCAATATTGGTGTCAGATTCCAGGGTAGGCCATTAGGAAGTCCTCTTAAGGAAGTGTATGGTGCAGCGAATACTGGGATGACTGAGGGAGAGACAAGGAGTCGATTTAAAGGCTTGTCATTCGGGATTGGTAATTTGTCTGCTGCCTTGCGCAATGTTTCCCTTATGCTTCAGGTAACCGAGACAAGGACCATCTTGGGGGAGATGATGAATTATGGAGGACTGGGAACATCTTCTGGTTCGTAGACTCAGAAAAGAGCATTCGGCTTGATGTTATGAGACCTTGGTTGGTATGTGAGGCGAAGTTAGTGACCATCAGCCCTGTATAGAAAATAATACAGCCTCCCTATTAGGGAATTCTGTTAATTCCACCCAATGTTGAAAAAGCATGTCAGCCAAGACAACCCCACAACATCCAGAGCATTGAGGAACTCTTGTTGAATCTAATACTAAATACCCTCCCTGGTCCACGAGCTCTGACTCTGGGGGGTGTATCTGTGGGATTGAGAATGTCTTCAAGATTCTCCACTATATAAAGTATTAGTGGCATGCTGCTTTTCCCTTCTGAGTAGCATGATCTTCTCAGAGCCAACCGAAAGTTACATTCCAAGGCCACACCAAACTCCTCCCACACCCAAGTTTTTGCTTCAGCGA
The DNA here is from genome assembly GCA_028566735.1 of Ammoglanis amapaensis. Classification (NCBI taxonomy): domain Eukaryota; kingdom Metazoa; phylum Chordata; class Actinopteri; order Siluriformes; family Trichomycteridae; genus Ammoglanis; species Ammoglanis amapaensis. Next base: position 9,913 of record JAOUQU010405654.1, read on the forward strand.
TGACCAAAGCCGCAGTTCACTTGGCATGTCGATACCTCATTATACAGTTAGGCCTGCTAAGTCGATCATTGATTAATGCCTTTCTCAACTGAGCAAAGGAGCAAACATGAACACAAACCATGTAACTATCCATGCATGTTATTCAGTTTTATTATTGTATTATCAGTGTTGTTTTGTCAGAGTTATTTACTGGACAAATAAAAGTAAAAATAAACGAGATCAACCTTTTCTATGATGGCTTTGTCTTTATTTTACAGCACTGCTTGGGTCTTTTCTTTTTTGTTTTATGTTTCTGTAAATATCGTGTCTGTACTAGCTAACCTGCATTTTTGACTTTCATGAGTATCATTTATATGGATCTCGGTTTCATGTACAGAAACTGGCATGCATCACTCTTCACTATCAAGGTTAGGTGTCATTGATCAGCAAGCAGAACTGATATTTCACCAATGGGAAATCTTATCCAACTATCCTTTATCCAAATAAACTATTTTAAAAATTGAATGTTAAAACATTAGATTCAGTGTCAGAAATACATGTACAGCTAGTCAAACTCTGTCATTCCCAAATAAATGATACTTTTAAAGCTCAAGAAAATGTACTGGTAATCACATAATAAACAGAAGCAATGTATTTATGTAGTGTGACTGACATGTGATTTTAGAAATGGAAAGTGCTGGCAAGTCTTGTTGGATTTTGTGTTGTTCCACCCAGGAATATTTTCCACCAAACCAACATGTGCCCCCCAGGTCAGCCATTTATCCACAAAGTGCAGGGCTCAGGTTACTTCTAGCTTGTTAGGAATGACCTCATTTCTAGATACACAATATGGGATAACTGATAGCATTCTTTCCAATTCGTCTCAAACTCCTTTTATATTCTTCATTTGAATGCTGCTTTTTACTACATTCACGAATTAAAACTAATAATAAAATAATATTAATTCGGAATAATAATAAAAAAACTGAAAAACCACAGATTAAGTTTATGCTAAATGTCAAAGAAAAAAATAAAGTAAATCATAACACAACATTTTTGACAGACTAAGGGATGCAACATTACCATAATATGGCAAGCCTTACAATGAATTTTTTACCTGTCTAGGGTGAATTTCTGCTATTTCATTTATTTTTAGAAGAAAGTCCATGTACAAAAGCACATGTATTCACTGCTACCCCCTGTGTCTGTAAATGTTTTTTTTTACAGTACGGATTGGGTTTAACGCGGTGGAATGATTACTGTGTAAAAGCACTGTGGTTAAAAATTCTAAAATATAGCCCAAATTAATTTCATAACTTGATTTGTTTTTAGTTAATGATTTATGATAGATGTACCAAAAAACAAAAAAATGTGTGTGCGCGTGTGTTTATTGCTACTAATTTGTTTACTAACAATACATTATTATAAAGTAGTGCTTATCCACAGTACACTGTATGTACACAGCTGAAGCCTGTAGCTATTCTATAATGTGTGCTGACAAAACACAAACATGCAAACCTGGCAAAGGGTAATGGAATGATAATTCTGAATACTGATTTCATTTACTGAAGTCTGAGCAAAGTAAACATTACAAGCAATGTCATAAGGCATGAAGGTGTCTGTTAGCTTGACTGTTTCAGTTATTGTTCTTGGTGCTTGGTTAGATTATAAATAATACCATGCTAATAGTTTATTAATAATAAATGATATGCCAGATGTTAGGCCTGGATACAAAGTCTCCCTCTCTCACTAGTGCACTGACATGGAGACAGATCAGGATCATTTCCCAAAAGCCTGTCACAGATTCAGTCATCTTCACTTAGTGGGTGTGGGGGTAGTTTGGACAGTTTGGCCTGGCATTGTGCCATTGCCACCATCCTCTGTTTGCCTGTCTGTTGGTTTTGTCGCCTCCTGTCTGAGCATGCTCAACACTTACGTGTGTGTGTGTGTGTGTGTGTGTGTGTGTGTGTGTGTGTGTGTGTGTGTGTGTGTGTGTGTGTGTGTGTGTG
>JAOUQU010405673.1:0-11897 GCA_028566735.1 Ammoglanis amapaensis
CAGACAAGTTGGGATATGTGAAGAGAAACATTTCATTGTACTGTACATCTGTATATGTGTAATGACAAATAAAATTGCATTTATTTTATTTATTATTTTATTTTATTTAAATGTATAATGTGTTTATGTCAGGTCAGTGTATGGAGTGTGTCAGTATGAGTTGTTTTAGTTTGAACCTAAACCATTATTATTATTATTATACATTTCTAAACTCGTCGGGAAAGTACCGAGCTGCTGAAGCACAGTATTGGAACTCTTTATATTATAATAAAATCTTTTCTGGGTTGATTTTGGAAAATCATTTTTGTTTGGGTTTCCCCATTTTGTCTTTTGTAAAGGGCTCTGTGTTTACAATAATTGTCCGAGACTAAATCATCGTTATTCTTTGATGTTGTGATGTGACTCGTAATTTATTGGTCACTTTATTTATACATACGCCAAACAATGTAAACTCTCTCTCTCATTCTTTCTCTCTCTGTGTGTGTGTTATCATTTTTCTGAGCTGAGTAGCTCTGACATATGTTGTACATCAATTTCTTAAAGTGTTTTTTTTTTCTTCCACCTTCATTTTTTTATGTCCCTCACTCGGCTGTGTCGTCCTGGCTCGCTTGTAAATGAAAGAAATTGATGCAGGCATGCAATACCTGTAATGAAGTCCGGCTCTGACCTTCTGCACCATTGATTCTGTAATTTTGTTTTCTCAGCCGGTGCTCCAAATGAAATGAAATCACGTCCAACACGTTTTAAATACTCACGCAATGAGCTGCACTTCACACGTCGCTCTTTTATTATGGGTTTATTTATTTGGTAGGTGGGGGTGTTTGGGGGAGGGTGAAATGTTTAGCTGAGTGTGAATGAATGAATAAATTTCAGAGGGTGGGAAGGTAGAGATTCATGTGGAATAGACTCAGGAATGTATAATGAATGTATTGAGAGATAATCAGAAAGCTGTGTGTTTGTGTGTGTATATATATATATATATATGTTTGTGTGTGTGTTTGTGTGTATGTGTGTGTGTGTGCGCGCATGCTGGGGGTGGGGGTGGGGGGTAAGAAAGCATGAAGAATGAGATTGATGTCTCATCTAGAAGTAAAATAACACTGAGGTTTACAATCACTGCTGATATTAGAACTTTTATTTAACATATCTACAATAAAATGTTTCACTTTCAATTCATTATCATTTGAATTCAGTCATTTTTTTTATCTTATTATTATTATTTTTATTTAATTAATAAAACAAATATAAATGTAATTTGTACCTTTATAATTATTACAGCTATTAAAATAAGTATAATTGTATCATAATAGTGAGACAACAAAAGGCGATAATAAAAACAACAATAAAATAATCTTAATATGAAACAACTTTTAAAATACAGAACATATATTTATAGTAACAATGAAATAACAATAATAACAATAATAATTATATATATATATATATCTGCGTGTGTAAGAATAACAGGGAGAAAGTAGCATTAATAGTAATAATAACAACAACCATAATTAAAATTAAAGTTATAGTGACATTATAATACAACAATATATTAGAAATGTTGTTAAAGGCAGTAAATTAATATTTAATTATTTAATAATATATAGATATTAATATTTGAATAAATTGTAGTAATATGAAATTAGAGTAATAAAAAAATATATATAATAATGATCATAACAATTATTTTAGAAAATTATTAATTATGAATAATTATTATTAACACAACTTTTTCACTAATAAAAGTGTTGAAGAGTTTCTGATCTTCAATGTGCACAATATATCACCCTCATTAAAAATCATTCCTTTGCTGTACAGTGGGAGTATAATTACCCAAGATCCACCTCTCTGAACTAGAGTTGTGTTACTGTATGACAGCAGTATGTGTGTGTGTGTGTGTGTGTGTGTGTGTAGCTGATAAACTGTGTGTAACAGAACTGACCTTTCCACACTGTCTAAATGTACTGACACACTATGGTCTTTATAATTACCATATAGATGATTTTAGCCCGCCACCCGCTCCCCCACCACCCTATTACCACCCCTACCGCCCTGCACCACACTCCACTGTCAGGCTGCATCAGGAGAAATAGCTGTGAATGGGTTTTTATTCACTCTCTCACTGTCTTCACTGTTTTTATTTGAATGAACCTGGATTGATGATACTTTTTGATACTGTGTAAGACTCTTCTGTTTGGAAGGGATTTTTGACTGGTGGTGTTTGTGCGATGCCGGACGGCTTGGTCGTGTTATTTTAGGAACCCTGGTGGGCCCCTCTATTGCATGGTTCGGTCTTTAATAGTGGTGGATGGCTCAGTGTTTAAAGCAGAAGCAATGACTCGTGGTTCACAGGAGAGTTTTACTTCCTGCTTCTTCCCGCAGTCCAAAGACATGCAGTCAGGTTAATTAGAGAAATTGAAAATGTCCTGTGTGTGTGTGGCCTGTTCAGGTGTTTAATGTATTCGCCTAGTGTGTGTGTTTCCCACCGTAAGTGGTGGTAAAACTGGATAATCAATGGATGGATTATTCATTTTAGCCCTAACCCACTAAAAAGAATGACCAGAACACGGTACATTTGCAAAATAAATAAATGGCAGAATTGTAGAACATTGTGAATAAATTAAATCTTGTTAAATACTCATCATAATTAATTGTAATAATTGCAATATTCACACCACACAGCCCCAAGCTTTAATTAATAATAAACACCAACGACTTCATAACACGCCTTGTTGACAGAGGGAAATAGAGACAGATCTACTACCAGTCCTGGCTGATTATTTAGGTCACACACACTCACACACACGCACGCACACACCCACACACACACACACACAATGTTTTCGGGGTGTGTGTGTGTTTTTGTGTTGGGTTAGGACACATCTGGACTTTCTGCTTCTCAGATAAGAAGTTATTTGCAGATTTATGAAGTCTATCAGAAGCATCTCTGAAGATCCGAGGCGACGCTGTGGACCGTGTTCCAATCAAAATGCAAATAACAGCAGCACAGCAGGGACAAGAATAAACAGGAGAATAAACTCGGTTATTCAACCACTCACACTGAAACTAAACTGCTTCCTAACAACACGGTCGGAAAGTTTCAGGTTCACCTCCCAGGATCCACTGTAGCACGATTAAACACTTGATTGAATGAGTTGGGAAAAAGAAAACTTTCAGCTCCCAATAATAGATATAACAATATGAAATCCATCTCATTCTTAGTTTAGAATTAACTCTTCACTGTTTGTAGGTGAAGCATCTGCCATCTTTTATTTTACTGACACAAGTCAAGTCAGATTAGTTTAGTTCATTTGAGTTTGGACCAAAAATCTGACATTCAAGCTCCAATGGTGAGACTAAGTGTAAAGGTTTCTATTTATTAAAGGGTCTGGTGCCCTTTCTAGAGTCTGATGTCCTTCTTTTTGGTTCCTCTGATCACGCTCACGTTTCATCCCAGTCTTTTCCCACGCGGCAGACTGGTGGCCATTTTAGTCGGCTGCACCGTCTGCACTAATTGCTGCGAGTGTTTTTTTCTCCGTTCTTGAGTAATGGATCCTGCTCACTGAGGTCTGATTCTCATTTTCATGATCGGCCGGACCGCGCTTGGACATTATTTTCAGCACAACACAAGCGAGTGTTTTGGGTCTGGCATGAGAATGCGCTGAGGGAATAAAAGGCAGACGATCCAATCTGTGTGTGAAAATGTGTTTCTGTCAGAGGAGCTCTCACAGATCCCAGCAATAAGGCCAAGTGCAAGACGTTGGGATGTGTTGACACAGGGGTGAGATTGACTCGCTGTCTCCACAACAAGGAGAAGCAAATGAAAAGAGAGGGAGTGTTTGTGTGTGCGAGAGAGAGTGTGAGAGAGTGTGTGTGTGTGCAGAGGTGCAACGAGGACTTAAATATTTTATTTAAATAAAAATACTTTTATTTTGAGGATGTTTTAGTACGCGCAAAGTCACCAGACTAAAAACACTCAGGTAAAATGTAACTGTTTCTTTTTAAACAGAAGGGGGCGCTGCTGTCTCTTCGGAGTAATACAAACTAAAAGTGTGGATCTATGATAGAAAGAACATATCGATATGACAAGTAGGGTGGCCCAGCTACTTTCTGTGTAGAGTTGTCCACGTGGGTTTCCACTGAGTGCGTTGGTTTCCACCAACTGTCCAAAGACATTCCACCAGGCTAATTTGAAACACTGAATTTTCCTGTAGATACTTAGATACGTAACCACTACATTGCAGTCCTGGTCCCAAGCTTAGAAGAATAGAGAAGCTGGCATCAGGAAGGGCATCCGGTATAAAAAAAAGATGTGCCAATATGAAGATGCGGCGCAAATCTGCTATGGCAACGCCATGAGTGGGTACCAGTCAAGAGATAAAGTAAAAGAAGAAGAATGAAGGTGCTGGTTCTTCTTCGTGTGTGTTTGCTTGGGGGTTTTGTGCCCTTTAATCATACTGCAGTATCAGTATCATTTCACCTGCACTTCATTCAGTGCTGGACTATCTCCACATCTGATTTCTCTCTCTCTCTCTCTCACACACACACATTCTCTCTCTCTCTCACACACACACACACACACAAACAAACCACACAAATACACTTTCTTTGTTTCCATTTAATCTGTTTCACTTCACATTTATCCACTTCCATATTTATTGGCACTAAGACTAATTCCATGCACACCGAACGCAGTGACAGAAATGTCCCCAGTTTTGATGGTGGTATCTCTAAGCAGAGCTGATAATAAAACACATCATCCAGTCATAATGGGTTCGAGCTCAGGAGGGCAGAATCACCGCTGTGCTGCTTCTGTCTTGCCTATTAAAAGTAGTGATCATCAATCATGTTCATTCATTTGCTCATTAGGAGCTGCAGGAGGGTTGAGTCTGGGTTTGTATTGTACAGGTTTCCTACCCTCCAAATCCAACGATTTGATGATGTTGAAGGTCAATATTGTCCCCAACTGCTGGTGTCACCAGATCTATTTTCTTATTCCAGCATTTCTTGACTTTTCTCACCGAGAGAGGAAAAGAATTTGTATTTTTACTTTCCATTTCTTTCTTCGAAGCAATTGCATGGTGGATTGGACTGGACGGTTTTGTCATGTTGTACGGTCAATCTCCGCTTCAGCTTTAGGACAGATGATCTTCACATTTTGCTAAAGTACCCTCTGATATTGTGAAGACTTCTTAGTAGATTTTATTATGAAAATCTGCCCCAATCAATGGCATCTCCGCTTCATTCTCACCATGCTTCAAAGTTAGTTTGAGGTTTTTCTAATACTGTGAACAAATGATTCAACTCAAAATGGCCTCATCTATACAAGGTGGAATGTATCATTCCTGGTTGTTTCTGGTGTCATCCCTATGTTTTTCTTTGTTGCATGCATCTGTCCGCTGCAGCGCCACCTAACGTGTTTATTAAAGGAATACAATCCATCACGATGGAGAAATAAAGAGAAGAAAAGCCTCAGAACCATCAGTGTGTAAAACGAAGGCTGTGACATTCATTTATCTACCAAGCTACACTAATGAAAATAAGTTGGCACTCTATTGGATGTTTCTACAAAAACACAGCAGTGATTGGATGGAGCGGCACTGAAAAGAAAAGAAAATAGAAAAGAATCTAGTCTCAATCTCACGTCTAATCCCAGCTCAGTGATTTATGGTCGTATTATAGCCTGCACCATTTTTTCATCCTTTTCTTCTCTGCCGGTGTGGGATCGGTGAAACCTGCCAGTGGATGGATTTTCATCCTGAACTGAACAGCCGTATCGTTGTGATCAGCAGTGCTGCACTAAAATGTGAGCAGTTTTTAAATAGCTGCTGCTGAAATGCTGAGTGACTCCACTGAAAAAGTTTTTCTACATAATTAGATTTTGTGGCTTTAGCAGTTTCAGTGGTTTCCCAGAAGACGTTTCTTTCAGAGCAGGAAACATCTCACAAGTTTATTCTGCTGATAAAAAAACACAAATCTTCTGTTTTTAGAAACCTAATTTCAGATGATTTACTTGCTGTCGCGAACACTTGAAATAAATCTTTACATTCTAGTTTGTGTGTGCACGTCTTTATTTAGACCAGCGGTGCTTCTTTATAAGGGGCCAAAAAATAATCTCAGCAAAACGAAACATTTATGTTGTTTTAATATCATATTTCATTCATTGTTTTCATGATTTATTGTTAAAAATAAGACATTTATTCATTTATTCAGACAAATATTCTATTTTTTTGTTCATTCATCATTGAATTAATAGATTTCATGGAATGAAGAAAATCTTTTTAGGAGCAAAAATATTTGAACCTATAAATTTGTAAGGAAGAAAAGTTCTCTTAAACAGAAGATGAGATTTAGAGGTCATGAAACAAAAGCAAATCTTATGGAAAAATGATACGCTTAAGATCTCCGAATGCAACTGACTTTATATCTAATAATATATCACTTAATATTAAGCACTTTCAGTCTGCTGATGAGGAAAATTGTGGTTTAATCTATTTTGGTGAAAATATTTTCATGCTATTAACTTGCCTGTCTGCTGTCCATAGCTCAACAGCGCCTCCATCTCTTTTTCAGTGTCTCATATAAAATTGTGGTCAGATACGGTATTGCAACTAGCGTTAAATGAAGTTAAACGCCAAGAAAATAATTTTCAATCTAATGACAAATGTAAAAACTACTTTTAACTAGTGAAGCAAGTCCCAGATTAGGCAGCCTTGCTGATTTTGACCCTCGTCATGATGACACACAATCTACAAAATCTATTACACCGTTGTAAATGATTACTGACCACAAAAATGCAGAAGTTATATGAAAAATGATTACATTTTATGTATTTTGTGTATTTTAGGGTGTTTCCCAGTCTCAGGTGCGTCAGTACCCTCCCAACCCTGCCATGGTCATGAGGTCCATCATCAACATGAACCATCCTAATAATATGATGCAACTAAACCAGCTGACTACCATCAACCAATCACAGCTGAATGCTCAACTTGGCCTCAACATGACGGGGGTCGTCCACACCTCACCTTCTCCTCCAGCTAGCAAGTCGGCCACGCCTTCACCCTCTAGCTCTATAAACGAAGACGACCAAGACGACGGGTTTAAAGTGAGTAATCAATACTCTACACGTTCTTTATTATTATTATCACTATCATTCTCATCGTCTTATGATTTATATCGATCACATGGTTCATAAGTATTGTATACATTTATGCATTAAAGATAAAACATCAGTAACAATAAACAATCTCTATGCTGTTAGATCGGTGAGAAGCGACCGGCCCCAGACAGCGGAAAGAAGCCCAAGACACCCAAAAAGAAGAAGAAGAAAGACCCAAATGAGCCGCAGAAACCTGTCTCTGCCTATGCGCTCTTCTTCAGAGACACTCAGGCAGCCATCAAGGGCCAAAACCCCAACGCCACCTTTGGGGAGGTCTCCAAGATCGTAGCCTCGATGTGGGATGGACTGGGAGAGGAACAGAAACAGGTAATGAAGGAACTGTAATGTCTTGACACCTATATATAGGAAATACAAAAGTATTGGGACGCCTGAGAGTGAGCTGGTTATGTATCCTATTTGTACTGAAACTTTTGTTTTTATTCTTTAATTGCACTTTTTAACTCTAATTTGGGGTAAAGTATCGGATATGTACAGGTAAAAATAATTCTAATCATAGCTCAATCACATTGAATTACAAATGTAGATAAAGAAAAATACACTTGTTTCAGCAAATAGCACTTAAGGACAAATATAAGACATTTATATTGTTGTAAATGTATTTTGTGTCTCTTTTAGTAGAAACGTAGAAAGAATTGCGTTATGTAAATAATAGGGCTGTCCTCAACCAAGGATTTTGCTGGTCGACCAGTGGTCGTCATTTACTCTGGGCTAGTAAACTACTTCCATGTTTGAAGTAATAATGCATGTTGGTGGTGGTGAATGATTGGTGAATGTTTTCCTGATAATTCTGTAAGTTTTCCTCTTTGTGTCTTTATCCTTTTCAAAATGATCCCATATTTAATGTATGTTGATGGAGATGTTAATGTAATGCAAGTTGTGTGTGGTTTAATCATTTTATTACTTTATTGTATACCCTAGCTTCTCATATGTACCAAAAAGTGACTTAAAGTGTCCCTGTTCCATGAGCTGGAATGCGGAAATGATTAAACTCGAGAGTTTCATTGAACTAGCGACTTACTTTTTTAAATAAAAAGAAAATAAACAAGCAAAAAACCTTCATTTAATATAAAAAATTACCTCAAATGTGTAAAAAGGGGTAATGATGTAAAGAGTTGTGCCTGGATGCCACTGAAATGGGGAATCATTTTTAGAGGAATGTGCGCCTGGACAGTTAAAAAAAATTGCAGTAAATACACTAAAGGATTTCTTTAAAGAAGTATATTTAAAGTAAATAGTCCTTACTGAGGTTTTACTCTCTAGTTTGAATTAACTAGAGAGCAGTAAGAGTGTTCTGTCCTTGGGAGACCCAGTTTGGCGGGACTGGCTTATTTTTCTGGCAATCAATATGAACGCTTCACCTTTGAGGATTCTTAAGAGTGTGTTAGTAATGCAGCTCAACACACTCGGTAATTGATTGATTGATTTTGAGTTTGATCTCTCACTTTCTTTTCCAGACCCTAGTCAGGAACTAATATAAGAGGTATCATGAAATCACACTTTCCGAAGCCGAGGACTGGACAAGAACTGGCACAGTGTGGAGCTGCAAAGCCAACGGCAGCCTTTGCCATGCCATGTCAGAATATGGCATAGGCTCAATTCTGTGAAAGAGGTCGACTCTCAGGCATACTTGCTTCTGTCACATTCATGCTTGTCGCTATACTGTTGGCACAGATCTGAGCCAAACGGAGCCGGGGCCGCCTCTGGCACGCTGCCCGGCTATTACCAGCAGCATGCTTGCACTCCTGTCTTTAGTGTTTATTACACAAGCCATCTAATCAATTCAAGAACAGTCCTTTAGAACAGTTTGGCATGAGGATGTGGTCCTAAATTGTGTTGCTAGACAGAGAATAGCACACATCTGTCAGCGGTCCAGTTCACCCATACACCGAGTGTGGAGGAAATGAACCCCGTTGTGCAATATTGTGCTGCTGCGGGCACGGCAAATGTGCCTTTTGTTAAGTAATGTACTGTACAATGTGTACCTGTGTCGCCTATTTGTCTGTGTCCGTTTGTGCCAACATGCTGCCAGGTGTGCCTCCCATTGTTGTTTGGCTGACAAGTAATGGTAGTGAAATGACCGGTGCGGGTCCGACACATAAGGAGCCTGTGCCAGCGGTACGATGATGCTTGCTCTAATTTCCTGCAAACAGCGGTGAAGAGCAGGTCCATCATTAGTCCCCCTGAGCTGTGGCGGGCTGCTGATAAAAGAGCCTTGAGGAATGTGAAGACTGATCAGACATTACTAACAGCAGTGCCTGCCACCCTGCCATGTTCGTATGTGTACTCTGACAAATTAGGGCAGTTAAGTCAACAGGTTTCTACTGGTCTTCTTATATAATTGAAAAGAAAAGCATTTAGCTGTTGCTTTTATTCAAAGCTACTTACAGCTTAGTTACATACAGCTGCTTACATCCTAGATTCTGAGCGCAATGGTTCGAATCTAAGATCTGCTACAAGCTGGCTGGGCAAATATGCGCCAGAAGAAGCGTAAGCAGCAATGCTCGAAAGGGGTGGGGGGGGTGGGGGGGGCAGTGGTCATGAGCAAAAGCAAAGAGGACATGAGCCACTGTTCATGAAATATTGAGTTATAGAATTTGAAAATGTTTTATGGGATTATCTGTATTAAACGGCAAATTAACATCCTTAAAAGTTCTAACTACGGCATTGGAAAGTTTAGATCCACCGGTGGTGTTTGTGTTAAACAAGAGAGACAGCGCTCCCTTCTGTAAAAAAAAAAAAAAAACTACTAACATTTACTCTGAGTAAATATTAAATTAGTTACTTTTTACATTTCACTTGAGTAGATTTTTTAGACTCGTAAATTCAATCATACTTGAGTGAGGTATCAAAATAATGCCCTTTTATTTAAGTAGAATTAAACCTGTTAGCTGTTTAAACTGTCATACTACTGGGCATAAGTATTAATCAGAAGTAAGATAAGCTTAGCAGAACAAAATTAAGTAACTAATTAAATACTTTTTATTATAAAATACAAGAAGTAACGGAGCCTCAAAGCAACATCATTAATAATGTTATTTAGGAGCAGGTTGGTCTTAGAAGTGCAGAAATATGTGCACATCAGGACCAGCAAAAAGAAATATTTGTCTTTAAATATAATTTTCTATTACTGGCCAATTTATGAAACACACACACACACACACACACACACACACACACACACACACACACACACACACACACACACACATGTTAAAGATTTATACAGCTGTATTATTATGTTCTTTCTTTTTTATTATTTACGCCATATACAGTACCTTACGCTTTTTCTGAACCCATCCAATACAATTAGGATTTATTTATAAAAAGGTTTGTTTATTTCAGTGTAGACAAATATATTATACAAATGTTATTCTTTGACTTTTTGGCTTATTAGACATTGTCAGGGTTCTCAGACTCCGTGTAAGATCATGCCAACTCATGCATGGTAATGGCTGTGCCCTGTCCCGTCAACCCCACTGCTCTGACTAATTGCTGACAATCCATGCTCACACACAATGACAGGCATAAGTTTTACTTTCTGTGGCCCTAACAAGGAGCCAGTCAGCCGGAAGATGATTTGAAATGACCAGCAGGAGGCAGCACGATGAGAAGCAGCAAATATACTGAGATATGTACACAAACCTTGACAATATTTTCTAACCTATTTAACAAATCGTTTTAACTTTTAGTGTCAACAACACCGACTAACACCCAGTGATCTTGTTTTACACCTTTCGTCCCCTGTTTGTTTTAGCAATATATGGCAATACAAAATAAGAATCCTAAAGTAATGTTGTTTAGAAGCAAATGATAAAAAGACGTAATGTGTGGAAAGCCCAGTCTTAGGCCTATGTGAAAAATCACCTCTAAAAGACACACAAACATGTGAAATAAATTTGTTTAATTCTCTAACAGTATATGAAACCCATTTGTTTGAGACTCCAAATGAACCTAGTGTACCGAGAAATAAGGGATGTGATCATCATCGTTAATCCATCGTATGGACTTCCTGTCTAGTGGAGAATATTCCAGTCCAGTGGGACCCAGTCAGTGCTCTATCACTGTATGGGTTTTACCCTGTACAGAGACAATAATTAAACAATAACAATGCCGTTATAAAGTGTTTAAGGGTAGTTTTTTATTTGTTCTGATGAATGTAATGTATTATAGCAGTAAGGTCATGTCCATATACAATAAATGAACTTGCCAGTAAAATAATACCATACTATTCATTATATTCAGTTAATCATGCAAGGCTACTCCATTGAATCTATTTCTTAAAAAGTACTTGTACTTGGTGTATCTTTTGTGGCATCCTCAATTAACTTTATTTAACCTGTTTTATGTTAAATATCAAGATTATGGTCTCACGTGTAGATTTAAGAGCTATGGGTGTGCCTGAAACACTTGTATGCATGGTGATCGTGTTGATTAGACAGACAGGGTACTTTGCAAGCTCCAGTATGAATCATTAGATAAATCGAATTCATGATATTATTGTCGCAGGCATGAGAACTCCTAAGCTGCATTTACATAAAGAATTGGCGTATCAATTGGGTATCTATGGCCTAGTGCAGGGGTCACCAACGTGGTGCCCACGGGCACCAGGTCGCCCGCGAGGACCTCATGAGTCGCCCGCGGGGCTGTTCTAAAAACAGCTCATAATAGTGAAAGTTACCAATGAATTGCATTTTTTTGTCGCGATTCTTTTTTAAATCAC
>JAOUQU010405682.1:0-11897 GCA_028566735.1 Ammoglanis amapaensis
TATATATACTAGATATAATTAGAGCTGGGTGTGCTTTTTTAAAATAACCATTTTAAGTGGATCTTGTTGTTTGTGGTACTTTGTGGTACCAATAACTCCTATCTCTCCTATCTTTGGATATTAACTGATTACATCCTCAAATGTATATTAAGAGAGAACATGTTATTAAAGTTGCTTGTTGCAGGTAAAACTCAGCAATGGGTTATTTAGTCATTTTGGTTGGCCTGCTACATCACATATGAGAGTTCATTTTGACTGGTTGATCTTACAGAAGATAATATAAATACCTTCCCCCCACAATACTGCATATACACTTAAATGTCAAATGTAAATGTCAAATTCTAATATGTCCTCTACACTGCACACATTTTTAAATCATGTGGAATTTTTATGGATGCATGAACTTTAAAAAGTCATTTTAATTCTAATTTAACTTTTAAACCACTTGTAGCTAAACCCTCAAACATTTAAAAAACATTTAAGAAATGTTCACTTTTTACCTAATTGAATATCTCCAGTCGAACATTGACATCATGCATTGTCTACCACATATGTCTTAGTGCAGCATAACAGTCATTGCTTTTTTATAAATTGCAGTTCTTATATACTATGCAGCAATATTACTGTTCATGATCTCTTCAAGCCTCCCACACACCCACCTTCGAATAGCAAGTAGAAGGCAAAAGATTTTTTTTGCAGTGCATGGCAGTCATCCAGGTAAAAATACATATATAAAGAGGCTACAACATATGGTCAAATATGACCATGACCTTGGTAATTGTAATAATATGTAAATAATTGCACACATCTTTCTTTTAAACATGCAGTTAAATGCATTTTTCTCTTAAAGTAAATGTTCTTTAAAGACTAAAGATAACATTGATGATCAAGTGCATATTTACCGTTGTGGTCACATATGCTAGTTTTTCATGTGCAAATGGTTTCCATGCCTGTTTTATGTTCAGTTGTTTTAAATCTCTCAGTATTAGATCTACTTCTAGATCTTCTTCTCTGTTGGCTGTGTGGGCTAATTGCTGCATCTTTCCAACAAGCCACCCACACAGTGCCACAGAGCTCAACTCGAAGCTTGAAGATGTACATAGTCTGCTTTGTTCTGTCTGGATGACCTGCTGCACACAGTGAGATGGCAATGTGATTAGTGTTTTAATAAAAAGGCAAGCCCTTTTTCTAACATGCTGGATTTGTAATGGTTAAACGGTTTGTTCTAATCTGAGATACAGTGAGGACTGTTGAAAATGTTTATTTTATAATATTAAAATTAACCAAGCATTTTATTTCTTTGACTGACAATGTATTGCTTTATTAGTCATTAGTATATGTGCGTGTGTACGTAATATATGTGTATTATGTTTGTTATATGTAGTGTATATGCGTTTGAACACATACATTCATCTGCCCTTTTAAACCTACACGACACTGACACCCATATGAATCAGTGTCCATGTTATATATCTGGTTGTTTGCCCCAGTGATTATGTGTAATCTAAAATCAGGCTTTTTGTGCCAGGTTAGGAATAGGGTTTTGTGTTGCATTGCATCTTTTCAGGACTATATTGATGTTACGTTGATAATAAATGGAGAGATTTAGGTACCTGATGCCTTCCGCTCCTTCACTTCATTCACTGTTTCTGTGTTTGGATTTGCTATACAAAATGTGTTAAGCATTGGGACTTTGAGAATAATGTAGTTTTTGTGTTCTCTTTATTTCTTGCTTAAATATTTACCTTTGCTAAAATGTTTATATTAGGTCTTTAAATTTTGTTTCATAGTTTTTTGTGTGAAATTCCTTCAGATTGACTCTGACAGATTGTGATGTAAGCTCACAAAACGTTTTTGAAATTGTTGGACATCTCATTCGAAATTGCTGTTGAATATGTTCAAACAAGCTTTATTTGCCAGATCTATACGTCAAAAACTTATATATCTAAATACATACAAGACCTGAAATGCGTTCCTCTTCTACAGAAAGAGAGGCCGCAGCGAATTTTACCTAAAGACACCTACAGACAGAAATCAAGTAACACATCGGGAGAGTTAGGTTAAAAAACGACCCCCACCCTGTGAATTACAGTATAGGTTCCAGTAAAAACCACCATAGCATAGCATGATAGCATAGACCAAACACACACACACACACACACACACACACACACACACAACACACACACTAAAAGCACTCCAAGGTCGTTTCAAGGACCAGTATGGCACCAAAAGGCTGCACATGTTTTTGCAGTGGGATGTCTTTGACTGCCCACTGAGCAGCAGAAAAAGCAGGATAAAGCAAGAGAATCATTCTGCGTTGCTTTAGGGCGGGAATTTCAAAACAAGTAATGCACAGTAATAGTGTAGGAAAACCAACAATCCTCATAAACTCTGACAATGTAAATATTGTTCTTCAGAGGACAAGCCTTTGTGCTGGTGATGCAGAAAGGGAGCAATTGGCTGTGAAAAGCTTGAAGCTAATTTATTTTTAGTAATTGATGAATATCAGAGAAACATTCATAAAACACTTATGTAATGCTAAAATAAATCCAAAGAAGGTTATTTATGGTGCTTATTGTTGTCTTTTTAACATACTATACCCAAACTGGTTCTTGGGATATAATCATAGATATTGTTTGATTGAATCTGATGGTTTGGGTTCTTCTAGAATGTGGTTGTTTTTTTGCTGTTGCGTTGTTTGTCCTTTTAGTGAATAAATTTTTTAGCACATAAAGCCTTAAGCCAACAGGGAATCATGTGACCAGTCAACAGGTATAGTTACCACAGTGGTTCAAAGTCAGTGCTCAAAAGAAACGATTATACACCTCAGAGTTGTACACAAAAACAGCGACACAACCGTAAACACTAAAATAATTCAAACACTGGGTTTGTAGTAAATGACACATAACATCATAAGGATACGAGAAGAGGTAGTGGAGGAGGCATTGAGGTCATGCAGCACTTAATTGCATGTTCCACTTTCACTTTTGCTTCTGGCCTTGACCTAATTTTACATTCTATGATCTCACATTCTTTTAGGCATTTACTCCGACTTTTATGTTTTCGCAGACAGTATGAGCCAGAGGTGTTTCATTTTTCATCCGGTGAACTTTATTTGTAAATGAAACATCCAAATGTTGCCATTATGTTTGATATGTTTGCCACTTAAAACCTTTTTGCCTATAACTATACCAAGTAATGTAATTTTCCATTATTAGTTTAATAATAGTATTAAAATAATTTTACATATGTTGTTCAAAGTTATGACTAAATCAAATAATAGTACGTGTAACTTTTGTAAGTCAAATTGTTAAATACTATATATGTCTTAATGCCAGTTCAAGAAAGAAGTTGACCAAATTATCCTTTTAACACATTGAACAGAACATCCTTGTTGTTTATAACCTTTTGATTTTAGTTTGTCATTGCTCGTTTACACACAGAATTGCTGACTAAGTAGTCTCAGAATAATCTTTGACCCTGGCTCGGGCTGTCATAATGTAACAAACTCTTTGGCCTGACATAATGAAAATATCTGGGATGTTCAGCAACTATGTGAAAGCATAAAGTTGTCACTGACTGACTGAAGAATTTAAAATGTTAAATCAGTACAAACAGAATGCTTAAACATTGTGTTCTAGAACACAGTCAGAAATAATGTGCTATGACCTAAAGAATAAATCTCCAGCCATATCGATTCCTTAACTCACAAATGCTGACACAAACTGCCATGGATATAATAAAAAACTATATTGCGTTCAGAACTGTGCTGGCTTTAATAGCCACTGAGGAAGAAACCACTTCATCTCATTAATGGATATCCTCATAATTCGGCCACAACAGTTTTTTATGAAGCATATACATGTAAAGCACGTATTTAATTTAAGTGATGTTTTGATCCATGCACATTGATGGTTAAGTCTTGTCCAACATGGGTTTGGCAAGAAAAAAAAGAAGCAAAAATGTTACAAATTTATTACTGCTATAATTTGCTATAATTTAAAATGTTTTAGGGTTGAAGTTCTTTAGGTAGGGTGCACACAATTTAAAGAAACAGCGGCCATATTTCTTGTCAATGTTGACCTGTTTGAAAGAGGTGTGATTTACCAATTTGTACAGTGCGATCAATTTGTAGATCACAGTGGATATATTGAGCCTGAGCTGGGGGATAATGTTAATTTCAGGAGCAAATTAAAATAGTTTTAAAGTCAAATTAAAGTCAAGTATGTTATCTTGTCAACAATGCTTGCCAAATTTATAAATTTATGCTCCCAATTAAAAACATTTCCAACCCCCATTGGAGTCTTCTTTATTACACAACAACAGCTACTCATGAACGGAGGCTTGTGCAGCATCATTGATATCAGGGGTAGGGTGCAATATGGAGACGGGTGTCTCCATTTCCATGAGCTCACAGATTATCTGGTGTTGCATGATTTATGAAGGAGACTATTGCCATTCATGCAAGCCAGAAAATTAGTTCTTGGTTCAAACTATATAAATCAAGGATATAGAAATAAGCAAAGCACAACTACATTAAGAGTACATTTAGTTACATTATGTACAGAGCGTTATTGTTGGTCTGCTCAGTCACCTTGTCTAACAGCAAGTGCAGGCAGAATGCTAATGCGATTATAAGCTTAATCCTATCAGCTAACAACCTGAAGTATCATCCACTGACTAACATCAAACTATTACTAAACATTTTCTCCCTCCCCTCTCTCTCTTACACACACCTACCTTCTTATTCAGTGTCTGTATATTGGTATTTTTGTAGTTGCAGTTTATGTACTTTATTAACATAATGTGATAAGCCTCATTACACACCTCTTAGAGCTGTTACTCTAGAAGCATGCTCAGTGTCAGAACATTTGTTGCGGCAACCAAAGTGCAAATAAGGCCATGCATAGTGCTGGGCTGTATCTACATTTGGCATAAAAATAAAATAAATGATCTCAAACTGAATAGTTTCAGATATACACACTATATTTTGAACTGCACTACATAGTTACCTGAACAGGAAATCCTTCTATATTGAATATGCTATTTTATAACCAGCGATATTCTTATAAAGATTTAATTACAGTGGACAATTTTTTTTTTGATGTATAGTTTTGTGTAGTATCAAATATCATACAAGACTGCCGTTTCTTTTCTTTTCCGTCTGCTTCTGTAACTCTTATTTCTTGGCACTGACTAGAGAGATGAAGTAGTGGAGCAAAAATAATAAGCCTTAAAGGCAGTAAACCAATAATTGCTGGAGAAAATAAATGTCACAGTAGGTTTGCCATTAGAAACAAGATGAAACAAAATGAAATATTTTCTATCTCCAGAGATTATTCTAACTGAACTCATTTAATGGGAAAACGAAAAGCTGAGGTGCCTGATTGCAGCATTTGTCTTAGGCTTTGCAGCCCAGAAGGAAGACAGAAAATAAATTAGAACATTTCCATATTATTCACAAATATGACAGAGCTATGTATTGACTGTTTGGTTTATAAAGCTGCCGAATTCCTTGTAGTTAATTAGTTCTATTTGCCTTCTGTGGTGTGTGACCTGAGTCACAATTTCTTTTGTTTGTGTGTGAGTAATTATTTTTGTTATATGACTAGTTTTGTTTTTACTACAATGTTATAATTCATCACTTGACCATTATTTATATTGGGCTAATGTACTGGTATAATATGTATAATATAATTGTATGATGGGTTAATGTTGTCTATAATTTACCGTTATTGATATGAAACCTTTTCTTTTTATTGCTTTTTAGACTTTTTAGATTTACTGTTTTAGGGTGTCTAAATTCTTATTTGTTATTATTGTATCATTCAGTGGGTAATATTTGTCTTGTCAGATATTATCTGAATTGTACAGTCTCACTGAGTGGTGTTTATAAATAATATTCTGTCACTAATACATCAGTGTTTTGTGTTATGTGATTCTGACCTCAGTTTTCAGCACTTACAATAGTGATGGTTTAAATGCTAAATTTGAACCATTGTTTAGTAACAGGTCAATTAAATCTAAACAGTATACTTATTTAAGATCATGTTAATAAAAGTTAACATTTAAAAAAAAATCTATAATAAAAATTAATCCTTGATGCGCTGTATTACAACTAATGTGGTTTGGGTAATTCCCAGTTAGTGTGGCTTTGTGACTGCACTTGCCATTTGGAAGACAGCCACCAGTCTAGAGGACTCATTTGCTGACTAGGATTACTTTCTCCCTGTTCAAATTGACTTATTGCTTCTAAGAGTGTAAGAGTTAAACAATTAAAGATATCAAATGGCAAAAAGATTATTGAAAATCTGAGATTCTTTTCTAAATTGACTTTTTTATGAAGAATGTTTAAAGCATTTTGATTTAATAAAATTCAATTTGGAGTTCTTTCTTATTGGCTGTTCAAAAGAACAAATAAAAGACCACTGCAGCTTAAATGTGCAAATATTTAAATTCTGATTAAATTACACTTTAGAAATTTGCTTTTATTGGTTTTACTCTATATTAAATATCTTTTTAGTCAGTATTTTTCTTTTGAAAAAAAAGTTAAAGTTAAAGCAAATCCTTCTCCGCTGGCCTAAACACTCTCACTGACTTACGCTTTATCTGATTTTTCCAAGAATAATTAGAAATAATTCCAAATAGTCAGTTATCTTCATTTCTCACAATTGCGCTGCCTTCAATTCAGTGTTTGTACTAGAGCTGTTATAGCTGAGTAGTGCTGGACATCATTTCCTTGAAGCCAGCTAGACACAATGCCAACAAATCAACGGCAGTTTGGATGCTATTTACTTAAGCTGTCAATTTTCATTCACCTTGCTACCTTGAGTACTCTGTTTTTGAAATGAAACATATTTGAAACCATACGCACGTACACAACATATTATTTCAGGTAATTATTTATATGTTCCTGTTCTTGCTTGTGCATGTTTGCAGAATGTTACATGGACAGGTAGAGGGTTCTAAAAATACATTGTAGGTTGGTCTATTGAATTGTATGTGTGTTGCAGACATACGATTTACTAATATAATATTTTCTGAGCATTAATGGAGGTTAGGAGTCCACATTAAACATCAAATTACTTTTTGTAAACTTTGTTTATGATTGGCATCCATAACAAGGTTGTCTTAAGTTTCGAGGGTGAGACTTGAAGGTAAAAAGGCTGGTCATTGAAACAAGCATTAGAGTGAAAGTTAATTGTCCTGGAAATCCTAGATGACATAATAATTTACTAAAAGGATTAGTTTAAGTCTGGTAAATCTCAAACTATTGTTGTGCATGACTTTTTTACACACCTCTATGATGCAATCTTTTCCTGGCAACATGCTTGTTTTTGCGACTAGTTGATGTACAAAGTAGACAGTTATGATGCTTTAACGGTTGCATCTCCTTGGCTTTAGTCTTTTTGTGTTCATTCAGTAACCAAGGCTGTGCAAGTAATCATCATCATGCAGTGGCATTATTTGTCATATGCTTTATTGTAGCATAAATTTGAGAATTCTTAGTTTTGATTTGCTGATAAATGTTTCCTTTCCTTGTGTGGAACACGAGAAGATTCTTATTGCAGAAGATATGGTCTATTCTTTATGTTTATGAAATGTTAGAACAGCATGTGTGTGTGCAGTCTTTTGGAAGTAATTGCCTTTCTCTAAATAGAAATTTGTACATGACAATACATTTGGTGCCTAATACTTAAACTAGCAAATCTAAAGCACATATAAATATGTATATATTATCTTGATTGCCTGATTACCTCTGGCTCACACTTTAATTCTTTTTTGAATTAAAAAGTGTGGAGTTTTTTGGAACACAACTCTGATGTGACTTCTGGTATCAGTGTCTGGTGTGCCCCGGATTTTGGGCAGTGCAGGGATTAATGGTGTTAGTTGCCCATGTGCTGCTTGCACTGGAATTCAAAGATTTGTTACTGAAATAACTTTTCCATACTATTTTAAATAATAGTTTGAATTGCTAGAACAGTTCTAGAACTAGTCTGTTTATATTCTGCTAAAGAATATAGCAATATCTAATAGTTATGTGCTGCTCACACTTTTTTCAAACAGGGCTGAATCCAGTGAAATGCTATCGTGTGATATCGTATTGAGGATTAACAATGGCCACAGCATACATACTGTATGTGGTACTACTTACATAGAGGTATACTTTGACATTTATGGATGTATATTCAACCACCAAGATGTAGATTTATTCAAGTCAAGTTCATTGTTTTTTTCTTTCATTAAAAATGACATTCCGCACGTGCTACAACAGCGTGCCTTTGTAGGAATCGTATATGTGTTAGAATGGCCTGCTTGGAGTCCAGATATGACTTTGAAATATCATGCAACATTATGACAGGACAGTTAAACAAGATGGGAAAAGGGGTATAGCATGGTTGATTTGGGTATTTATTTTTGTTCTGTGACATATAGAAAACAATTTTGGTTGGGACTTTAATGCCTCAGAAGCCTCTCAAAAAGCTGTGTTAGAGTGGGGGATTTGTTGTCGTTTGTCAGGTTTTGCTGCCACTCACAAATATGTACATTGACGTGAGATATTTTTGAAAGGGAGGGAATGGAATGAGAGGTGGAATGAAGAGATGGAGCTATTGGGATAAATGTTACCTCACATGTATCACTTGGAAACGGACTGTTTTCTGGAGAAGAATTGTAAAACATGAATCTATATGAAACGAGATGTTCAGAATGTCAAACACTTTGTATATGTTCTTGAATCTAGGTTATCTATTATTATTCAACATTCAACTATTCAACATTCAAGACATGGTAAAAACTTTTTACTATCACCTTTAATATCTAATTGCCGATTTGCAGAAATAGGCACCATTAATTTCCAGTCAAAAACTAAATTACATGTGAATCATCAGAATAATAGCCATGCCTCCGTTATAACCGATGGAGGTCTTGGCTATGTAGGAACGAAATTGTTTTGGAAATAAAATGTTTTTTTTACCAGTATAAAATACAATAAGAACAAATTGTTGTTGTATTGCTTTTATTTTATATATATTTTTGCCTGATATTAGGCTTGTATTTGTTGTGCAATTTCCTCCACCTAGATTGCTCATAGTTTTATCAAACAAGAAGAATATTCAGCATAGAAGCACACACAAGTCTTAGTCATGGTCATATTAGAAATAAGTGATGCAAAATTACCCCCAATTTTCCAAGAATGTTGATCACAATGACAAGTTACATCACAGCTTCTGGAGAAGCATTGTTTTCATGTTTAGGCTAGCCCTCACCATTCAGAAACCATGGCTTGTTGTTTTATAGAGTACTGCGTATGAATCGCAAGATTCTCAATTGAACCTTTGACTGATAAAGAAATGTGTGATACTCTGTGTACAGACATGTCGGTGTAATCCCACACAAACGTTCCATTTCTATTATTTGGCATCCTACTAAACTCTAATGTTTTAAGTTCTGAATTGCAAAGTGGAACAACAAAAAAAAGAGTTACTGAAGGGTTGCTGTGGTATGACTATGCTGTGTTAAAGCTCTTTACTACAATTTTATTTTCTGTCAGTGTTTGTTACCAGAGATTACTAATATTTACAATTTATATGATTTTGGTCTGGATTTTACGGTACTGACATGTTGCTGTTGTATGTGCTGACTCAAGTTCAACAAGTTTTATGTCACTCTACCGGCCATGAAAGATACTGGATAATATTTATTTACCGCTTGCTTATTGTTGACATGCACTTTTTGATTTTACATTATTATGCTTTTGGTTTATGTGAATAAATATAGTTTGGGAGGCCAGTCTGCTATTACTTCTGATAAATTGCATTGTGTAAAATTCCTGAATTGTTGATCTGTCATTAGGTTAGAAAACAACAGATGGGAAAAAAACTGATTGCAAGTTCAAGTTGTGCGACCTGTAGTGATTGGACAGATAAAAGTTGAGTAGTATGGACTTTTCGTATCACAAACATCCAGTACAATGTAATTTACAAATTTATATATTTAGTATAGCTTAGTATTAATTATATACTTAATTATTATTTTCCATATATACATGAATTAATTCATTATTAGCAAAAACTCATTGTGGGGTTCCATCTAAGAGCATTGAAACGCTATCATTCAAGTGTATTCTTTTTACAATACATACATTTGACCTTATATATACACACTTTAACACAGTGCAAGATACATTTTATTTGAATATGTGGCTTCCATTATTGTTCTTTATAATATTATAAATAAGAAGCTATTATCTATAATAGCACATGATTTAATAACACATCTAAGAAAAGATAAAATGGTACTCTCACACAGAGCTACACACTGCACACAATTCTGTCTTTAAATGGCCTTATATATTTAGCTACACATCCTTAGAGAGACAGTGAGAAAGGACAGTAAAATAATTTCCCCTTACTACAACAAGCCATGGTTTCTGCTACTGTACAGTACTAGCTTTCTTTTCTTAATGGTTTTATAATTGTTTGAAATATGCAATGGAAATAATGTACGAAAAATGTTTGTACGTTTCTTAACTTTCTATAAAACATGTTTGGTCTCATCTCGGTTACAGATTGGTAAAACCCTTGAATCCTTTCAGCTGTTTCCATTAGGGGTTGCCAAAGTGGATCATGGTTTGCATTTTTTTATTTCAGGTAGTTTTTGTGTCTGATGTATTTCCTGATGCAATTAGGAAAGCTTATATTGTTGTTTTAAGAGTTAATTTTGACATTGATTACTTGAAATCTTTAGGGTGTATTTGTGGAGTTTGTATGTTCTCCT
This sequence comes from Ammoglanis amapaensis, assembly GCA_028566735.1. Lineage (NCBI taxonomy): Eukaryota > Metazoa > Chordata > Actinopteri > Siluriformes > Trichomycteridae > Ammoglanis > Ammoglanis amapaensis. Next base: position 10,783 of record JAOUQU010405682.1, read on the forward strand.
CCTGTTTGTGTGGGTTCATTCTAGGTGCTACAGTTTCCTCTTACAGTCCAAAAACATTCAAGTGAGGTGCATTGGAGAAACATCATCCACGACTGTATATGATATGCAGTCTCTTCCAAAGTAGAGAGGCCAATAACTGCATCTCTGCTGTATACTAAAATCATTTAGGTTTGACATTACAAGATTAATATTGGACAATAGATCAACATTCATGATTCAGCTTGAATTTCCAGGTAGTTATATCTGGATAATATTTGAAAACACATATTAGAGCAGCAATATAATGAACAAAAGGCTATAGAAAAGGATTTACTTAAACAGAGATCCTTAATTATGAAGCAAGCCCCAATGACACACTGCCATTGACCCAAAACATACAGCTAAAACTACAAAAGAGTTCATCAGGGGTAAGAAGTGAAAGGTTTTATTCTGTCCTAATTATTTTAAAACGTTATAGAAATTGCATTTTACGTGCTTAAGAGGAGCAACTCACTTATTCACTTTTACCTAGTTCAAGCCTATCTGTTCCATATCAGCTGTATCAGCTCCAAATGTTTAAATGCACTGGACTGGCAGGGCTTCTTTAGTGTTCAGTACCTGTTCAGTTACTCTATATAGATTTAAATCTGTTCCTACATAGATACATTGACATATGATTAGGATATTTTAAAATATTAAGAGTATATTAACCACGTGACATTTTCGGACACAACCAAATGTTCTTTACAACATTCTGCACATGAGCATGGTGGGAGCATGTCTCAATACAACTTTTCAGAAGGCCCCACCCACATCCAGTCTAACCCTCTAATCTACTCTTATATGCCAACCCATATTTGTTTTTGGCACTTAAAATACGAACACAATGCCAATGTTTTAAAAAAACAATGTTGTTGCAAGCTATTGATGCATCTTTGTGTTTCAAAAGTTTATTGAGTGTTGCAGAAGAAGGAAACACATGAAATGTTCATTATCATCTTACAAATAAACACACTTCTTGTGAGGAACTGAGTGTTCCTTCACACACGATCGTGCCTTCCAGCCACGCCCCCTTGTCTAAGGACCTGGAACATTGATCGCGTACACCTGCTCTTGATCAAGGACTAATCAACCCA
>JAOUQU010405693.1:0-11897 GCA_028566735.1 Ammoglanis amapaensis
AGTGGTGGGAACTTGTGAGACTACTGGACAATTTCACATTTCCCATCAACCTAGTGCATGTTTTTTGGACTGTGGAAGGAAACCGGAGTACCCGGGGGAAGCCCACGCCGACACGGGGAGAACATGCAAACTCCGCACAGAAAGTTCTAATAAGAGTCAGGTAGTTGTTTTATTTATTTATTTATTTTATTCAAACTTGGCTTGTTCATAGGAGCAGTAGAGACCCACATGCAAGTATAAAATCACAAAAAAATAATTCTTTTGCATTATATGTTCTCTTTAAATATGACGTTCTAATTGGGTGTAATTGTTGTTGAGTCTTTGGCGTTGTTGTTTCTGGCACTGTTGTTATATTTGTTATAAAATGAGATTCCTGAGATCGAGGTTGTTACATATCTAGTGGAATACATGTGTTCCTTCAGGTGGAGGCTTTTGTTCCGAACAGCTTTGCACTGTGGATATTCGAATCTCTCGAACCCTCGATCTGCTGCACCGTGTCTGCTTTTCTGCCTTTTTCTGCTTTTTAGCTTTAAAAAAAAAATCTCACATGGGTAATACAGATGTGTTTGCTCTGTTCACGCATGCTTCATACACTCATTAATATTCATCCACAGTGTCTGTCTTGTTTCTCTCGGACAGGGTTCGATACATTAGGAGACTTGTTAAAACCCACCATGCCGGTTCACAGTCAGCTCCCCATGATGCCCCCTCATACAGGAGGCAAGGCTCTGGCTAATGACCTTGACTCCTCTCTGGCGAACCTCGTCGGCAGTAAGTCCTCTCTGTATCTCTCTGTCGTTGGGTGCTCAGGTCCATTTGCTGATGCCGAATTTTTATTTTTAGCTCGGGGGAAACATGGGGTTTTAAGGTTTTACAGACAAACTGGGTCAGTATTAGATGAGAACGAAAGGTCTGTAGAGTCGTAATGAGTTACGTCATGTGAAGTGTGACACTGATTGTTTTCTTTTTTTATTTGGCAATAGCTCTTACTATATAGTACCCACAAAACACTGTGTGTCAGATATGATTTCACTTGTGGGGACCCCACAGAGGTACAAAAACACGACCACACACACAGTGCAGAGTGAACAGAACAGCGGTTCAGATTTTAACACTCAGACGTGGAGCAGAAACGGATTAAAGGAATCGATATGGAGGAGAAACTACAAACATATTTCACCACATTCACGTCCCAGAAGCACTAAACTAGTTCGGCATTATAACAAGTCACAAGTGTCGTGTTACTACTCAGGCGGTAATTTATTACATCACATTTGTTTGTGTTATTTCAAATATATTTTCCCCCAACACTTTTTTGTTTACATGTTTTTAACATGTACCCAAATGTCTTTTTCTGTTCTTAAAAGCATGGATTATTTTATTACACTTACTTCGTTACATCTTTATTACACAGTAGGTCTGTAAGTTAAAGCATTTGTCGTGTACTTCAGTCTCATTTTGATAGATAAACATGTTTTTCTAACGTTTTGTTTAGCTTTTGCTTTACAACGGAATTCTCACATGTTCATGAGGAAACGTTAAAACACTCAGCGAGAACATTCGTCTTATATTTAAACAGGGACATTTGATTTTCATTTGAACGATCATGTTCAAACAGGAAATTAAAGGCACATCCTTGATCTGATTTCAGTCGTATTAGTGTTTTGGAGCCAAACTTTAAAGTCATACAACATGATTCTGACACTCATTTGTGGCCGACGTATAAAGTGAAGTCTTAATAAAGTGAGAGAGATTCCAACATGGTGGACGTCCAACATGTCCAAGCTATGTTTATTAATAAAACCTTCTCTTTATTAATAATCTCTCTCATATTCATGTTGATCTTTTTTGTCATGTTTCAGATCTGCAGTTCGGCGGTTCAGCCAAAAAGTGAGGAGCTATTTTGTCAGGTTTAATTATTATTGTGTGTGATCGCATCTAAAGCGGCAGTGACAGTATGTTGCAAGTACTGAGTTGTTTGTGTGTGTGTGTGTGTGTGTGTGTGTGTGTGTGTGTGTGTGTGTGTGTGTGTGTGTGTGTGTAGGCCTGATATGCAGTGGACTCAGCCTGGAGAAAAGAAAATGACTGGTGGCACTAACTGGCAGTCCAAGACCATGAGTAGTACGACTGCCTGGAGTCCTGCCCCCATGCCACCTGCTCCAATGCCTGTACCCCACATGGTGAGCGTGCACACAAACACACAACTTTTTGTAATGTATACACTCACAATGTGCTACGTTTAATGATACTCTCGTATCTATCGTATTGTCCTTTGTGCAACGCTTCACTTGTACTGATAGAACTGATGTATCTAGTTAACTGTAAGTTAGCTGTGTTGGCATCTCTGGATGATACAAACACAAACAAAGAATGCAGCTTTTGTCAGGCTTGTCAGGCATGTGCGCACACATTGTGTTATTATTATTATTATTATTATGCTACTGTCTTAACTGCTTCAGACTAGTCGCTTATCTTCTTCTATTCTGCTCTGTCTTTTCTCTCTTTCTGGATAACATTGATTCATATAACAGTCTTGTGTCCCTCTCGTATTCTCACTGTCCTTCTCTCTGTATCTGGTTCTCTGTTTTCTATGCTTCTAACCCAGCAGAGTGGAATGTTCTATACTGGTTATGTAAGTATTCTAACAGAACAACCAGCTTTAATACACCTTAAAGACAAGCTCTTACATGCCTGGTTAAATTTCATATGTTCATTTCGAAGTGAAAGTAAGTTCGTCTGTTTATAAATGCAGCACAAACCTTGACCCTAACTTCCAAAAAAAACCTTAAACTTCAGGGAGTTTCCTTTCCAGTATGAAGTAGCAACTGTAATTGGACCGTAATTTTGCATTTAAGAATTTGATGTCACACAGAATAACAAAACATTGCATGTGTGTGAGGTGTAAATCTACCTTTTGTGATGCACTTAAGACCCATCCTGTGCTAAATAGTTGTTTCACTAGGCAGAAATGACAGCAAGGTTAGTTTATAGACTGGAAGAGTCTAATATTAACTTATATACTGGACGAATAGTCTAACATTAGCTTAATCACTTGCTTGCATTATATACTATAGCCACAAAAATGAGTCATAGTCGTGGCACAATCATAACGGGCATAATTTATAGATGTGACATTTTCATTTCTGTTAATTTGTAAAGTGGCTCACACTTTCGTTTGTTTACATTTTGTGATTAACATTTAAGATTAGTTTTGATGACGGTTCATATATCTGGTGGACTGTGGCATTCAATCTGAAGTATATACAGGCTGAAGAAGCTTTTCTCATCGTTTGGTTTGGTATAAATGTACCCACTTGATTTGCACTCTTTGTGGCACTGCTTCTGTTCTATCCTGATCTTTAGTTCACAATGTAATCAATTATATTTTGGCATTTTCTGTATTTATAATTTCTGCATTCATCAGACGCTCTATTCCGAGTCTAAACTGATTGGACTTTAAACATGGTTTTGGAACATTGGATCTTTATTTTACGACTTTGGGCCAAGTTGTTGGACTCTTCAGCAAGGCCCCAACCTTTTCAGCTGCATGTGTGTTGTACAGTTGCTGAGCTGTGTGTAGTGAAATCTTGCTACAGCTCCTTCAGAATGTATTACTATTATGTATTATTTATAGTATTCCACAGATGAGCCGTTGTAATGCTTTATACATTGCACACATTTATGCATTCTTTTATGCACACATTTCATTCTGCACCGATGTGTCCAGCAGGCTCCTGCACCCATGGCCTTCCCCATGACTACACCTCAAGTGCCTGTGTATGGGATGGTGGGTATTATGAACTGCACACACGCCACCAAATAATCAACGTGGATTTGTGTCTTTTAATCCTGACTGTGTCAGTTTGTCTTTTCGTCTGTAGGTGTCTCCTCAGATGGGTCAGCTGGGTCAGATGGGAGGCGTTCCAGTGATGACCCAACAGCCAGTGATGTACCAGCCTGTTCTCAGACCCTCCAACCCATTTGCTCCAGTTCCCGGAGCTCAGGTACAGATGCTTGAGTGATGCTTAAAATTAAAGTGCAAAATTAAAATGCTCCTTAAAAACCCTAATCAGTGTAAAGTGTAGCTAAACTATTAGTTCTAGTGTATAAAATAAACAAATGCACTGGAAAAAAATATTGACACTTGTTTGCTTTTTTTTTTTTGTGGTGCAGATGCAGTTTATGTAGTAGCAATGTGCAGCAGATTGCCAAACAGGACATCAACATGAGCCACAGAGCAAGAGAAGAGACGAGGACACCAACCACTACCAAATTCAGGGAGCCAAAGGAACGAGAGAAGCAGATGAAAACAAAGCGATTTTTTTTGGTTGAACAGGGAAAGCACGAGTGGTTTTCTGCCATGACTCTTCACCTGATTGTCTGAAATGTCTCACTCTCGAACACCCCATACACACCACCACAACTGAGCATCACATCTTCATTTTCATTCTCCCCATCTCATCTGGCCTGGAATCTGGTGCTTCAGAAGGTTTAGTTACTTGTTTAGATCAATTTAATCCTGACTTTAGTTGATTATATTCTGGCTTATTGTGGAATGACAGTTCATAATTCAGGTGGATGCTAAAATGGCTCTAAGCACTGTGTTTTGGTTACTGATGGGTAATATAGTGCTAAGATCACACGGGTCTCTAACCAATCTAGTTTAGTCTGATTGGTTTTTATCTTGCATGGCAACCCTGCTGCAAAACTGAAAATGTAGACGTAGATGGATTGTTGTAGTTAATGATGGGGATTTTGTTTATGCTACTCCTGGAATAAACCACGGACTGCTACAAGCGTCACATTTTAAAAATGGTCCATGTACGTTTTTAACATTTACAGAAATGTGATGCATTTATTTAAAAGCAAAATCAGGGAAAAGTGAAGCCAGTCATAAGAAAATACATTTAAAAGTGGAGCTATTTTCATCAGCGAGTTACTAAGAGCACTGACATTCAGTAATATTCAAATACTTAAGTTTATAATGATAATAATAAAATAAAAATAAAGCTTTCAGTTTCTGCAACCCTGTTGTTTATTAGTATGGAGGTTTCAAACAAGGGAATTTATACTTGCGTCATAGTGGTGTGCTCGCTGTGAAAATATTGTGCTTCACCTGGATGTGCATCAACGATATTAAATAATTAAAAAGCCTGTTTGAGATTAATCATTGGTTTATCAAAATAAAATAATTCCTTGTATGCTAGAACAAAACACAATGACTAAAATATGAGGGGGGGGTCTCTAAGGAATCGTTTGAATGGTATTCCAGTTCATCCTGGAGTGTCTCTATAAAGTTAAAAAGTTGAGATTAGGGCTCTGTGCTGGTCACTGGAGTTTTCTACCCAACCTCGACGAACCATGTTTGTGTGAGCTTCTCATTGCGAGTGGAGCTCACTTCTTTTTAGCTTCATCTTATAAAAGCAAATTGATAAAACAAGATTTACTGCACTTTATATTTCAGACTGGAAAACTAAACAATCAGTGATTGCCAAATTAACACTTGTGATTTCAATTTAGAATGAACATATGCTGTCTGTTTCACACCCCCATCATTCCGATTTTCTCAGCTCTAGGCAAGCAGCCAAGTTACAATATTCTACGATATGTTCTGGCATGTGGCAGCATTAATAAATGTAATTAGCGTACATAAAATGAACAATATTTTATATTCTGTGAGATCCCAATTATAAAATGAAACTTTACAGCATGTGCTGGGACAGGTCTGGAATTTTAGGTTTTTGTTTTCTGTCTATACAGGAGCGACAAGCCATGTTTATACGGAAAGGATTTCAGTAAGCATGGTTTTATTTGTTTTGAGTCGCCTTTCAGGTAGCACAGTGGCACAACACTCTGGATGAATCTTTAATGCCTTTTTAATTAGATTCTATTCTCTGGGAGGAGAGACAGACATGATATTGTGTGCTTGTGTCTTATTTTTGTCTGTGTGTATTATCAGCCAATATTTCGATTTCATTTGATCAAGAATAATTGAAAGATTTTAGCTGTGTCTATTCAAAGTAGTTGTATTCCGGATTATTGATATGGTTTTCCTTTCATATGCAAGCTTCTTGCTAGTTTGGCATCCAGCCAATCGGTGGCTAAAACCCAGTCTAGTACCTGGGAGTTTAGACCAGTGCTGCTCCACGTGGGTGCCTTTGAACAAAAAATGTAAAAAATAATGAATTAGTCTTTCAAAGCTGCATTTATTACAAGCAGTTGAAAGGTTTGGGATTTTAGAGTACTTTTAGAGTTTTTTTTTATTATTATTATTAATGATGTATAATGAAGTTTCTCAAGGCAGACGTTGCAGACTTGCAACAGCTAATCTGATTTTTCCTGTTACTAAAACTTCATTTGAGCTTGAGAGGGTTAAGAATTATTTAGTAGTCGAAAATAGACACTAGGAAACAAACATGTACATTCAAATTAATTATCGTTCATTTATTCATGCTGAGTTTGTTAGGCAAAGATAATTTGGAAATTATTTTATATATATATTGGCCAAATATAAACATATTTTGTTTGAGAATGTAGGATTTTAATTTACATTTGTTTGAAATACAATATTACATTTAATACTTGTAACATCTGTAAGAGAATTCATCTTATAGTGAGGCATCGTAAGCGTCGTCTGCAGATTTCGATCACACCCGACAGGCCAACACGTTTTCAATTATAAGTATAATCCATTGTGGCACAAAATCAGAGTATCTCGATGATATCGTCCAGTACTTTTGTTTTATCTGTCAGTTCTGTTTCTGTGTCCAAATGTTTGGACATGTCCGAGAAGTTAAGTTGTGTGATTATGTAATTAATCTTTACACAAGTAGCTAAATTGGTTCTTGGTCCAATCAATGAAATGTTTCTTGTTTTTGCATTTGTAATTGGTGCACATGAAGTGGTTTGTGAAACAAAACAATGGATTATTTTATTATTAGTATGTTTTCATGAGCTGGGGAATTGTTAGGATCTGGAGATTATCTTTGTGTTGTTTTCTGTCTTGGAGTTTAGTCTTGTATTTATTGATTTCTTGGCTGATATTCTGCTTATTAGCTTGTAGGATGAATGTTGTACTTTACCTACTCACTTTACTTAGTGTGAACTTGTGTAGGAGAACTCACAGTTAATGTGTGTAAACCTCATTAGCTAACAAAAAAAACCTAATTAGCATTCGCACCATTTTCTCAGGCAGTTTGATGAGCTAATTCAGTTGGTTTGTGTCAGACTTCAGGTCATTATATAAATTTACATTCAGAAACGAACAAAAAGACGGTTTGGCGATTCTGCTTCGATTAACTGGAAAACAAATGTCACAATCCAGCCCTGTAATTTATTGTTAAAACTGCGCCATATTAAACCAGATATTAGCATTTAGCACTTATTCTACTCTCGTTCCAGGACTTCCATCTAGTGGCGGTTACAGTAACAGTCACTTTGCTAATCTTGTTTTGAAACTAGTTCGAATTCGAGATTAGCCACGATTTTTATTTGTCTCATAGTTCAAGACACGAATTAAATAGACAGTAAACAGTATAAATAAATAATTATTTATTCTGGCAGTTCGTCAGCAGCACAATGCAGAGAGTTCTGATGATTTGAAGTATCACTATTAATAGCTGCTAGCAGTGTTAAAAAAAGGATCAAAACCCTTGTTTGTGCACTTTGGCAGTATATATGAGATGTACTAATACTAGCAAATTGGTATCAAAATGGCTATAAATGTTACAGGTTAACTTTATTTTAGATTATGTTGAAGTATGTACTTTTGTTTTGTGTAGCTGGACTGAATATTCAACTCCATCAAACCTTTTGTACTTCCTGAGCAACCCAATGTTCACCTAAACTCAGTGCTTATCCCAAAACACAAGCCACAAATTCAGCCCAATCACCCTTAGAATAAACTTTTAACTTCAAATTGACAAATCTGACCAAAGGCGTGTAGGAATGGTTTCATGGCTATCGATCGGTGCCAGGTTACATGGGGAATTTGCTGAGTTTTTACTTTGATTAGTAACATGTAACACATTTTTATCCAGTTAATTGAGAAAATCACTGCGGCTCATCGTTTTGTTCATCTTTTTTGTTGTTTTTGTTATACATCTTTTAGACTTGAATTGGTGTGTAATGTTCTGTGCAGTATATACCCACTCTCTAACACATTATTACTTTTATTCTACCTTTAGAGATATTTGCATTATACATAGATATATTCACACGATAGAAACAGACACCAGTATGTGAATTTACCTGATCATCAATGCCAAATGACAGGGGGTAGAAGAAAACCTTCCAAATGTTTGGGGAAACCCCTTTTGTACATTTTATATTTATTTATGCAAAATATAAGGAGTTTAATATGCATGGTAAACACATATTTCATAAAACCATACAGTTTTGTTTTACTTTATTTGGTTTCTTTTTTAATAAAGCCATTTTCCTTCAAGTTATTTATTTGTTTTTATTCAAACCATCTTTTATTAATTCAACCTTGCACATTTAGTAATGTCTGACACTTGCACGTAAACTCAGTGCATCACTTTTTTCCAAGCAGTTGTTCTGAAATCACGCTTAATCAAAGTGAAACCTCCCAATGCCATGAGGTTTTCTACAGCAACACACATTCACAGTAGTTTTATATACCGTTAGTAGTAAAGAATCGAGCAGTTTAAACATAATCTTGGTTCTTTCTTCTCCTTTCTGAGTGAAAATCTTTAGTTGTGCTGCTATTTGATTATTTCTTTTAACTGTTTAATTCTGTATGTATTAGTATGGCTCTCGGGATAAAATAATATAAAAAATGGTATTTACCTAGTTGAGCAATGAAACATCAGTGGAAACGTCTTAACGTTAAGCCTGGTGTAGATTTAATACAGAAGAAACCAAACATCTAGTGTTTGGAGCTAGTGTAGTGTGGGAAGATAGATACTCAGGTTTAATTTTGGGATATAGTAATTAATTATTGATTATTATTGAAATATGTACTGATGAGCCTTACAGAGGAAAGTGGTCTGAAATTATTAAACATGAGAATGCAAAAGTTGGTGTAGAGCAGATTATAATCAATCTACAATTATCATAATTTATCTAACTGGACTTTCAGATTCCTTAAAACTATTAAACTAGACCAGCATGGTCATCCATCGGTTGCTTGTCTTGTTATATTGGGGAACTAATGCGTAGCGCCTCCAAGTTGTTGCTCCAAAGAAATTACTAGTGGTGTAGTAAACCTGGGAGCGATTCCAAAAGAGTTTCTTCACCTACTTTGTGAGAGAGGGAGGGATATTAAAAACTTGCTTAAAGCTAAAAATGAGCTTACAGTATAGTCATTGCAATATTAACTAAAATGTGTCAAGCACGATCTTTGTGTTTAGCACCGTAGGTGAAGAAATGGAAGCAAGCATAATGTTAATCAGGGCTATCAGTACAAGGATGTCGTTATTATGCATTGACATACTCAAAAATCAATACGGAGAAAATGATTCAGTGCAACTCTGTCAAATTTATAACATTTACAACCTGCTAATCCCCCCAATCATAGAAAATCGCACCTCAAAAGTACTTTCCAGATTGCTTTTATAGATTTTTTTATCCCTAAGGTTTTGTATGAGGGTAAGAACAAAGCTAAGAAGCTATCAAGACAGGGTCTTTATTCTCACTATGTTTATTCCATCATCACAGTTTCATTCCTCGCCATCTTTTCCAATGTGCTCTCACTTTTATGTAGGCCATTTTATACTAAATTACGTGAGGGGGGTGTCCATGAGATGCTTTTCTTCCTCTGTGATGATCGACTTCGGCTAAACTGCCTTTTTTTGATGCTCTATATGGTTTCTATAATGTCTCTGTTTTGCTAATGCCACTTCTGTTTGATCTTAAATCTTGTTTCCTATGCCTGCAAAGAGACACTCGATTCAGGACCAAGATGTGAAACTATTTTGGATTGTGTTGTTCTGTTTGAATTTGTCTTATATTTTTTGCATGTGTTGTTTTTGTCATGATGGAGGAATTAAAGTTACAAAATCGTTTGCAAAACTGTTTAATATGGTGCTTCTTTCCGTTGAGTAGTTGATCTGTTGTGGATTTTCCAGATTTTTAGTGTATTTTACTGTTTTTGAATCCTGATTTCTCAGTGGTCGATTGTGCTCGTCAGTTTGTTTTTGTGTGTTTCAGTCTTTACTTTGTACCTTTTTGTTTTGCAGTCGGTTATGTTGTCTATATCTGTAATGCAAGCTCTTACCATGAACCATGAACGAATGCATTGTAAAATTATGGAGTTGTCGCTTGTGCTTGCCAGTTTCTTAATAAAGAACCATTTTTTAGCATTTGGGACCATATAGCATTTGGACTTTTTTAATCCCAAATCCTACTCAGTGTGCACAATAAAACATGTTTGATAACAACCTTGATATAATGTACTAATTAATACAATATCACTTTTTACCAAATAAATACAAACCTCATTAATGGAATAGTAAGTATATGAAATCTCTTTGACAAATACAACCAGAGCTTAAAATTAGCACCTGCCATTCGCCAATGCAGCTAGAATGTTTTGGCAGATAAAATAATTAGGCTTAGGCTACCCGCCATTGGCTGGCTGATAAAATATTCCTTTTGTAGTTCAGGAGCAAACTGAGTCAACAAATAATTCTTCAGTGAACAAGAACAATTCGTTATTGTCAGTAGGCTTAATCTCTTACATCCGTATCTGAGCAAAATAAATCTGGTTCGCGAATTGTGGCTGAACAGACCTTTGCTTCTTTCTCATGACTGAAACCCATCTAGAGGCTATAACTAGTAGTTAATGAACTGGATGATAACTACATTTCTCACATAATATGATCACGAACACTCTCTCGTTTGTTTTCTCTCAATCACTTAATATATAATTCAACTAGGGTCATTACTACACTTCCTTACTACAAATCAATTAATGTGCAATTACCAGTTCGGTAATAAAGGCATATTAAAGCTTTGCAATGATATACGATAAGCATATTATGCATTATTTCGTTCCTGAATGTTCCGCATCACAAAGAGAACTATCAGACTACTTTGAACACACAGCTAAAGTCACGCATTATAAGCACCAATTCCACTTGCAAAACTGCAGCAATTTGTATCATTAGGTCCCCCACAATGGCAAAGTGTAATTAATGAGAAATACTACTAAAAAGAGTTAAAATGTGTCACAAACATTTGTTTACTGAAACTGTTTTAGCTGTGATATACATTTGGTCCTCGCTTTGTGTCACGGAGGAACTCTGGGTAACAAGAATGACAACCTCTTCAGATAAAACCTAACAGCTGTGATGTGTGAGGCCCTCTGCTCTATTTATAACTTCATTTAGTCTGTTTCCTCTGCACTCAGGACTCCTGTGGCTCTTTCTGGAGCTCTCTGGCTTTTCAGAGGAAAGTTCTCGAGAGGCGAGAACGTGCCGGTTGGAATATTTAACAAGCGAGGACCTGAAGTAGATCAGATCAAGAAGAGCCACTGAATGTACTAAGTAGATCTAAAGAGTAGGTCGCAGGTGAAGGCAGGTTATACAGCATGGCTTTACTGTGTTATAACAGAGGCTGTGGTGAAAGATTCAATGAGGAGAAGAACTCGGATGGTAGGTTCTACTTAGCTTATTAATTATAAATCATTTATTTTCTTTAGATATTATTTTAACTAGCACTAGAGTAGAGTATATGCTGCCTTTGCTTATACTATTTACTACTTGCTAACATGTAGCCTATATATATATATATATACATGATGATGATGATTTTTACCCTACAGTCGAAATCGACCCTGGGTCACTCTGTGGATCATTACCGATCCCAGAGTATTTCGGCAATTTCATTTTACAGGGTAGGTTGCCAGGTCTTTCCCCAACCCTGTATCTCTA
>JAOUQU010405704.1:0-11896 GCA_028566735.1 Ammoglanis amapaensis
GTCTTGGTAGGCGGTTTGTCGCCTATCTAGAATTCTCCAGAGTTGCTATAATGAGGTGTTATTACAAAATAGATCTGCACACAAACTCTCCGGTTCCGACTCCGATTCCGGCAGGATAGTGCTTCAGACATCCGGGGCTTTCCGATTCCGGCAGGATATCAAAAAAGTACCATCCGGTGCAACCCTACTATCTACCTATTGTTACATCGGTTGCACTAAGGTTGCGGATTACTTGAGCTTTAAGTTAAATTCACAAGTATTTCATGGCTTTCAAATTATTTAAGTCTCTGGACTTTTATTACACTGTTATTACACATTTTTTAAAAATCTGCTCAATGTGCACAAAATCATCTGAATCTAAATGGCGACAGCACTACACAAATTCTACAAAACTGACCCTTTTATTTATTTTTGAATCGCAAGGATCTTAATAGGGTCACTTTTTCTCTGCACAGACTCCCTCATCAGTCGGATTTGGCGCATTTGTAACGTTTGCTTTTCCCAGTTTTTGTGCTGTTGCGCAAAATCAGGTAAACTATCTATGATTTATTATAAAATAAACAAATCTAGTGTCTGCTCTACTTGACTTAAAATCTGTAAACTGCTGTAGGTTTATTTATTACACTGTACTACACATGCAGCATGACTTTTACCCTCTGAATTGCTGTACCCATCACTAAGGTTAGATTTATAATAAGAAAATTGCTTAGAAGTCAGGTCTTGACTTTAAATCTGTACTTGACCAACTCTTCATAAAAAATGCGTACTTGTAATAATAATCCATACATTTTAGCCACATTCATCTACAGGTGCATCTGTAAATGAAACAAATAGAATAATTCTATTTCCAGTTAATTTAATTGAAAAAGGGAAACTTAGTGAAACTTACATAGATCTATAACAGTATTCTGTTTCAGGTATTCCAATGGTGATGATTATGGCTTACAGCTAATAAACTTAAGTTCGAATTTTAAGATATCTTGTCAAAGATATTCTATATTATTTAGATGTGCCTTTATCTGTAGGAATAATTTACATTTAATAATTTGCAGATTGCATTTATCGGCTAATCTTTTTATTTTCTTCACAGGCGAAAACCAACTTAGTAGTCCTGTGCAAGAATCGTCACCAGCACTTTTTACTGAGAGTTCAGTGCAACCATGGGTTTAATGTCAGCAAATCAAATGTTCTTTAGCAGAGTTTTTAGTGTTCTTATGTTAGATTTGTTTAAAAAAAACCTTGTTTCTATAACATGAAGTTTTAAATCATTTTACATTGCTGAAATGTTGTTATCCCAGTCAGTGCTATCATGATACCAAAGAGTTACAACATCGCCCAATATATTGATCATGCAGAGTGCGCATGTCAGAGAGTTTCGGGGGTCTTAGTAGTAATTGTAGTTTACACTTAGCATTAAATGAATATTCACTGTATTCTCTTCCATACTTAATTATAATACTCTGATTTTACTGGTGTCTTTGTATTTTTGTAAATTGTAATTTTAATATATTAAATTCCTGCACCACCAAAGTGATGGCGCCTTTCACATTTCCTTTTTAATTAGTTAATAAAATTATGTTCATAATACTAAATGAAATAACCATTTCATTCATTAAATGAATATAATAGGGTTTTCTATGTTATTTTGTTTTTTCAATGTGTTAAATGTTTGTATGTCATCATATATTTGTCTGTAATAAAGTGCTTTATACTTGTTTAAATTAAAAATGTGGTTCTTTTATTAAATTCATCGTTATTTACGATTCTGTGTAAAATTATTCTTAAAAAAATTAATCTGTGCCCACTATATATAAATTAAATTCAAATTTTATTTTGTCATTACACATATACAGATGTACAGTACAATGAAATGTTTCTCTTCGCATATCACAACTTGTCTGGAAGTCGGGGTCAGAGCGCAGGATCAGCCAATGTACAGCACCCCTGGAGCAGACAGGGTTAAGGGTCTTGCTCAAGGACCCAGAAGTGTAGCGGAGTGTAGCAGAGCCTGGACTTGAACCCCCAACCTTTGGGTTCACAGCCCAACGCTCTACCCACAAGGCTACACTGTCCCTGTGCTAATTTGACCTGTATTGATCTATTGGACATCACCGAGTCCAACAAAAATGTCTGCTGATCAAATTATGAGGAAGGTTGTAATAGTCAAACTAATTTTGCAATGTATGTTGGTTTAAGGTTCTTTGTGTTAACTATGGAGTCTAGATGATTTTATAGTGTTTGAGTCTTTTTTATACCAAACCTTGTGGATTTGTATATCTAGATTATTGAGCGTTTTACATAGTACGTCCAAGTAAAAAAAAACATGGACAAAAAAATGAGAAAGAACACGATAGGTCATACAAAGATAAAGTATGACATTTCTGAAGAGATATTTCTAGTAATGTTCATTGTTCAAGTCAGTTCAACTATTCAAATGTCAAACACAATATTATATTTCATACAAAGAACTTAACTTAAGAAAATAACACTATTTAGCATCATTCGCTAAATAACGTTAGAGTTTACTTGTAACAAAAGATACATATAGCTGTTTTAAGTTTGTGTTAAAAATCACAATACTGACACACTGTCAACACCAACCTTGTTTGACAGGATCTCTTTTTTCCTCCATCTCAGAGTCTTTAACTTGCAGTGTATTTTCCTCCATCTACTCCTGAAAGGGAAAAAACGTAGGTCATTATAATATATGCTGGACATTGTACTTTAATTTGTAAATCGAGCTTGTAAAGAAGCTTCCATGTGTGTGTACAGTGAGGTGTGGACTGAAGTATGTCAGGAACAGGAACTGACAAGAGCAATGGAGGACAGGCTCATGATTCAGCAGCTAAAATGTGTTTACACGGAATTAGATGGCACACAGAACCACAGTAAACAATTATAAGACTTTATTATCAGTTTGTACATTGTGTTTATGCATATTTATAAGTGTACGATAAAGTCAATACAGGTAAACATGCGTTTGTATTTAGCCACATCTGTTCCTTCCTTCGAGAATGTAAACACTGCAGTGCAACGTCAGTGTAACGTCTATACACGCTGTGTGTGTGTGTGTGTGTGTGTTGTTGGTTTACCTTTGAGCAGCAGATGTTTACTGGATTGTTATGTAGAACAACACAAACTAGTCCTTGCTGTCAACACTTCCTCCTTCGACTTGAAAGCTCTTACGAGTGAAAAGAACCTCGTCTGTTCTTAAGCTAAACAGAAGCTTCTTACTCAGCAGTCCGAATAATAACCAAACCAAAATGCCTCTGGAAGTCTTATAACCAGCAAACAGAAAGCTAAACAACCCAATAAATGCTCGAACATTCCCTTATAAGGCGTGGTTTGGGTTAAGAATTAGTGCTTAAAGTGCCCGGAGACGTAGGAACAATGGAGCAGCCTACACAAAACTTCTACACACACACACACACACAAGCTGCTGGTAACATGTAGTGTTAAGCAACAAAGAAGTGTGCACCATTTTATAATTATTTTACTTTCTGGCTATTTTAGCTCCTTTAAAACAGTTTTATACTTCAAACATACTTTACCTGGTAGATGTCCTATCATTCAGCAAAGCAAATGTTCATGCACGCATCCCTCCCTATCTGGCACTTTGTTAGACAAATGATGGAGGCAAATTTAAATGTTTACCTAGATTGAAATTGTAATTTGGAACCGTTTATATAATATAGCACGAAGCTTCTGTCGTCGCTGCTTGGTGCTAAGAAGAAGCAAACTTTAATATTAATAATCCAAGACTATTAATTGGATGAATTGAGCAGCTCCAATATTTTCTATCTATAGTTTTAATCAAGTCTTGACTGTATTCAGAATGATATGGAAAGTTATGTAAGTTATGTTGTACATCATATTCCACAACCGGCAGCTTTAAGCATGAATTGCGTCAGGAAATTAGAATTAAAAATCAGGTTGGCAATCAATGTCCCAATTCATCTGAAATAATGCAGCGTGAATAATGATGTATACATTTCTGCCCAACTAAATGATCCGACTCAACTGAAAGTGAAAAAAGCCTGCAGTTTTAACAGTTCAAATTATTTATCAGTAATGATGAAATGTACAGATTTGTGCCTCTAGATGTATTACAACACCTCGTTTTGGTCACTTTTCAACATAATTTCACACATGCGTTCACTATAAACAATTTAAATTGATACAAGTACAAAACTCTGTCAGTTGAATACTGCAGTTTGTTTATATTAAATTAAATTACAAAAATGATCGCTGAGTTCAAACTGTACATATCTGCATAAAAATAAATTGCTCTTGACATAATGAATGCATGCGAATTCCATCATAAACGTACTCGCATAAAGAGACACGCAGACAACATACACACAACAAAACACACCCTGTAACAAGAAATTTGGTGACCTTAAATAGTTTCCCAAAATAACCTTTTTTAAAAATACAATTAAAATATCCAAAAAAAAATCAGTCTTAAAACAAATTCATCCTTAAAATAACTGTCCATCATTTTGTCTTAGACTTGATTGCAGCATGAATAAAACATAAAAAGTTCTTATAAAGTCACGTTAAAACTAAGTCCTTCTTATGAATCACATTTGTCATGAAGTGCAGCTGAGAAAAAGTACTCGGTCCGTTGGTTTCATAGTCCTGGCATGATATACGCAATGTTGTCTAGGGTGCTTGACTGCAAAAGAAAGGAGAAATTATAAAACAGTAAAATCATAATCATAATTATTATACATCTTCAACAATAAATCTATATCACAGTGTGTGTGCGCCTGTATGCACTTGTATCCTACCAAGACGTTACGTGGACAGCCATTGAGCTGTGGAACCTGAGCAGTGAGGCAGGTTAATGGACCAAGAGCACATAAAATTGAGTCTAAAAGGACAGACAGACTGCCAGACACTGCTACCATCCCCTGTATAGAAAACAACAATAAATTGTTTACATTTGTTTGCTACATAAAGCATTACATTAAGTAAACAGCATGAAATGTGAATAGGTTAATAGAAACTGGTCAATATGCTGACTTCGGTTTCCTGTAGGCGGTGTCCGATAAGTGATAGGGACTCTCCAAGGAGCTGCAGGTGTGCTGCAGCATCGATGGGGTCAATTTCTGGTACCCGCATGACTACAGAAGAACGAGGATGAGTGGTCAGGCCAGTACCTAAGCCAACAACCTTACTGGAACCTTTAACAAAAAAACCAAAATATACAATTTTCAGTAATGACATTTAAGTCGTACCGTACATGCCTGACGTCATAAGAGCATTAACAAAGGCTGTTACTTTTGATTTTGCTTTCTGATGGCAAGTTCTTCTGTTTGACTGTGGTGGCCTCGGCTTTAATCTGCTTATGCTGAATATATTGAGCTTTTTGCTTCCACACCTGCAGACAGGGACAAGCAAGGGTTATATAATAACCCTTAAGTTATTAAGATAATAACTGACAGATAAATCTGGTGAAGAAAATAAATGCAGTAATAATAGTAAGCTTCAAATTTCCATCAAATATTCTAGATAATTAGGTTCTGTATTAACATTTTCCCCAATTCTCCACTTATTAATCTAGCCATCAAATTATTTAGTAACTTCCTCGACTCCTGCTGACCTTCACTCCAGACAGAAAAAAGCTTTTTTTTCCTCATCTGCATAAAGGCACAGGAATTGTTCACCAGGTCAGTGTGCAAGCATCTACACCATTGGAATATAATGTTTCCAATTTTAATCTAAATATATTTTTCTTATGTTTTTACAAAGATAAGCACAGCACACTGAATCTGATTTGTACTGATGTTCTGGTGTACATATGCAATGATAATGGCATTCATTCACATTTGTAAAAGAGCCAAGTGTTGTCTGTATAGGCAACCAGCCTGGTTGCAGCAGAGCTGAGATTTGATCAGACTTGTGCTTTTACCGCTGTTACCCGAGCAAAACAATTAAATTCTGACCTGCTTTTCTTTTTCAGGTAGATGGTTCCAAACCTCCGCAAGCTTCTTGCTTAGTTCCCCAAAAACTACAAAACAAAAGGACAGCACTCATTGTAAAATGTATCGTCATAGGTCATGGAATAAATATGTGCTTAAAATGGTATAGCCAAAAGTAAATGCACACCCATGCAATTTTAGCATGACTAGGGATACTTAGGCAACATTTTTGTGTGCTGTCAGAAAAGTATAGCAAAAAGTAGAAGGTGGTCTTAAGCATTTAAGATCTTAATATTTACACAAACAATTTGAGCAAAGGCGATGCACTCACCAATCCCAGGCTGTTCCGCACTTATATTGACCCTGTACTCTTTACAGAACACCTGGTATGCTGTGGTATTTTTTTTTCGCTGTAAGAATAAAAAAATAATTCTTAAGCATCTGGAAATGATACCTGCTGGTGATTGTTATGTTAGTAACGATTTCTATAATGCCTGTTGGTATTATTATGCACTTACCTTATCCTTTTCCTTATCCCGGTCCTTCTCATCTTTTTTCTTCTTTTTTACCTTTAATTGTTCCAAGCCTTGATGATGATGAAGTGTTGAGACTGGTTTTGCAGTGGTATACATCCCTGCTGCAGCGCTATGATTGGATGAAGTGTGTGGATGTGAATGGCTTCTGGAGGAGTCCCCTATAAAACAAACACATTTATCATGTAATAACAAATTTGAAACCATAAACAACAGTAGTTTAATTCAACCAGTTACAAGTACCTGCAGTTCCTCCTTTGCTGTGCTTCTTCTCCTTTGAGCTTTTTTCCTTTTCCCGGTCCTTCTCTTTGTCCTTTTTCTTTTTGCTCTTCTTACTTTTCTTCTTCTTTTTTGATGTAAGGTGCGTGAAGGAGTCATCAATGATCAGTTCACCAGCCTCAAGCTCAGCTCCTGAAGATGAACCCTCTTCTCCCAGACGTCTAAAATGCCCACTGTAATGCCCTAGTTGGTTATAACATGGATACAGCATTAAAAACATAAATTGCTAAAATGTATGTGTACTGAATTGTCTCAGGAGTCACCACAGCCTCTTAGCAGCCGTCTTATTTATCTTGGTTTTGGACCCATAATACAAGGCATTACCATTACTATGTTATTACATTACTATGTACAATCTTTAGTTTTCCAGTCAGCATTATAAACATATAACTTATGCTATCAAATGTCTGGGCATCCATACAGACAGTATGATGTATGAGGACTGAAGTGTTTCTAATGTAAAAATGTATTTTACTAAATGCACCGTTTTTATTTCTCTTGTATAACCAAACACCAACACGAACTTAGCAAACACTACAACTTACCTTCCACTTCAACCTCCGTCCCGACCACAGGCAATGTCATTCGGCTGTGTGGTTTCTTCTTCGAAGGCTTAGACGATGTCTTCCGATCCCGATCCTTAACTTTCTTCATCCCATCTTTTTCTGTACTAGCAGACATGTGTTGATGGCCCGTGCTCCCTGGAAGAGAGTTGGCAGGGAAAGGGAATCTCTCATTCTGCTCTCCTTCCTCATTCTTCTCTTTCGGTGAAAGGATAAGCTTCATTTTTAGGCCTTCAGCATCACAGAGAGTGAGGGGCTCACCTCTTCCCAATCCAGCATGCATCAGAGAAGTCTTGGAGGACGAGGAAGAATGATGCTTCTTGGATGAAGAGGATGAGCCAGAATGTCGTGAATGGTGGCTGCTTTTGGAGGTGCTTTCACGCTTGCGTTCTTTCGAGGAGGAATGCGAGGAGGAATGTGAAGAGTGACGAGAGTAAGAAGGTTTTTTGTGTAGGTGAGGGCCGGGTTCAGAACCTGTAGCCAATGGGGAGGTGATAGCTTGCAAGAGGCCCATAGCAGTGTCTGTAAAGGGGGATGGCTGTGAGGAGCATAAGGATGAGTGTGACGGTGAACGCTCTAAAGATTTGCGCTTCTTCTTATGAGGACCTGAGCCATGGTGATCTGGAAAGGATAAAATGAATATTGTCAACTTACAGACTAAAGACTAAAATCTTAGAGAGAAAAAGAAGACAAGAGTAAACACAAACCACTATGCTAACTTTTATTATTTTTTATTAATATTTGTAAAGTATTAGTTATGCTTACCTTTATAGTAGTGCTCATCACTTGAGTGCTTCTTTTTTCTAAGTATATCTCCCCCCGGCACCAATAGCTCGGAGTCCTACAGATTGACAGACCAAAGAATACAAATTAACAACAAATGTATAGAAAATATCAATACAATCACTACAATCTACTTTGTAACACAATACTGGTGTGCATAATAAACACACAGAACAAGCATGTAAATACTACAGTCCCAAAATTTAACATTTAAAGTTTAACATTTATACATCCATGCCACAGAATTACAGTACTTACACAGTTATTACACAAAATACAAATACATTTCTGAATGCCAGATCCAGTACACTTGTTGCTGTCTCTGTAGGATATCTTTAAAATTATGTTCCCACCTGTGCAGCCATTTCCTCCTCTTCTCTTAACAAATCTTTGTAAGAGCGTTTTTTCTCCCTCTGACTGCGACCTGCCACCAGTCCCACCTCTCCTTCCACTACTGACATATCTAAAAGTAATAGAGACACCAAAACATTCTGAACAGTTCAATTCTTTGTGACCATGTACATTGTTTTAACCCCTAACTAATCAGTCGCATAGAAAGAAACTAAATTTTTTTAAACTTTACATGTTTCACCTTTTTAAACCTATAAAATTACGTATATGCCATGAGCAATGCTAATAATGGTAATACTGTAATGAAGAATATGAGATAAATTGCACACACAATTTAATAATCGTTTTCAGGTTTTAACATCTCTTTTCTGAATACATCAAATAAGGTTTGTATTGTATTGTGGTGTGGCAAATGGAGAATAATGTTGCTACTGTTTCTGCATGGCTGGTAAAACAGTTGGATCTTCTGCTAGCACATCAGCACAGAGAATCTGAACTTACTGGTCTGAAACTTACAGTTTCTACTGGTGGATTGGTTAACATTTACATTTTAATATAGAAAACAACTTATAATTACTACTTAACATGATTTTGAGCCCAACGTTCGCAAATTGACAGTACAGTACAAAACTATGAAAGATCAGTATAAGTGGAAGTATAATC
Organism: Ammoglanis amapaensis; assembly: GCA_028566735.1. Classification (NCBI taxonomy): domain Eukaryota; kingdom Metazoa; phylum Chordata; class Actinopteri; order Siluriformes; family Trichomycteridae; genus Ammoglanis; species Ammoglanis amapaensis. Next base: position 9,100 of record JAOUQU010405704.1, read on the forward strand.
CACTAGGGCATAAGGTAATAGCAGGGAATTATGTTGGACTTAAACTTTATATGTATTAAAGTCGTATCTGTTTCAAGGCTGCTAAATGACCACGATATTGTCCAGTCTTGCTGCACTAATGTATCAGTGCTGATACTGTCAAAGTAAAGTTCAGTGTTTATATCTACAGTTAACGTGAACATTAATGAAACCAGGTCGTTTTAGTAAATACACCAAGAACGGTGACGACTGTTCCCGCCACAAAAAAAAGCCCAACTGAAGTCGGCTAATCGACTGGCGGTTTCCCGCCTCCGTTCAAAGAGACACACACAAACACACCCACTTGGCTCCGCCGGGGTCCGAGTTTGGCGTGTTTACAGGACAGCGCCGCTTCAGAACCCCAGACCGACCTCACACTGTCGGGCAGCGTTCAATACTCCAGCCCGCGGCTTGTTCCATGCAGGCCAAAACCGCTTTACGTTTAAATAAAACAAGGCCGCATCGTGCGTTTCGTTTTCTTTCCACGGCGCATTGAATGTAAACATTGCTCGTCAATGCGAATTGTATACGAATAAAAAAATAAAACTAAGACAAGTGCTGAAATTACCTCCGCTGATGGCTGAGTTTAAGATTCGCCAGCCGCCATCTTTGATTTGAATCCACAACAAAGCGTGAAGCTGAGAGGAGGAGGAGAAGGAAGAGGAAGAGCGGAGGGTCTAACCGTGAAAACACACCGAGTCTGTCATCGAAGCATCACATTCACGATTTTATAACACTTTTTTATTTATCATTTTTAGTTTGTTTGCCCTCTCGTCGCACTAGGTTCATCAGTTTAATAAATAAAATTGAGAACAATCAAGGACAACCAGTGTCTCCAATACTAATACAGCATAGTACACCTAAAAATGAACAGATATACAAGTTAAAGCTAAATGCATTCAAGTAATACAAAATTTTAAAAAACAACCACCTACTTATATTAAACATGGACATAGTTAGCTGTGTTAAAGGTCAAATTATGGTACCATAAATATGTCCAGCTTTCTTCCACCCCCTGGTCCTAACATGTCTTAAATGTTTAGTGATGTGATAAATACATGTAAACTAAAAAAAACAGGGCTTTCTATGTTTACATGTATTTATCTTATCACTTTATTACTAATCCTTTAAGGCATGTTAGAAGTTGGACATCTTCTTGCTTTTGTAACTACGTGGTCTGTACTTGAGCATTGCCAGAAAACATTCATTGAAATATGGCACATTAGACAGCCAGTGAAAGTGTTTTTCTTTACAATTATGCTTAAACTAAGTATTTTTGCCCTTAAAAAATGTCATCTGATGTCTCCATAAATCTTCCATGGGCTGCACATCTGGGCATGTGCGAGGCCATTCAAGTTCATTCAGAAGCAAGTCTTTGGATGTTTTATATGTTTGCAAACTGTTCTTGTGCAATGCCATTGTGTAAATTCTCAAATAGTTTTATCTCAGTTTATTCAATTTATAGTATGTTTCAATTCTTCAGTTCTTAGTTTTTTTTCTTCATACCAATTTCTTATTGTGCCATTAAATTAACTAACTAAACAAAATCATCCGAAGAAAATTCACATAACCTGTTGAGCACATTTATTCAAATTAAATAGATGTTAAACCATACATTTTCGAAAGAGAAAACATAAAAAAAAATTTTACAGAACAAGTGAACAACTGGAGGCAATTCATGTCATAATCTTTGTCAAACTGACATTGTACAGCATATGGTCATGCATAAATATATATTTATGTATTTCCATCCACCAAACTGAGAGCTTTCCTGTTTATTCTTCTCTATCTGTCTTCCATAGTTTGCATTTGTATACTTAGAGATGTAAAGCTGGCAAGTAAATCAGTCACTTCATCCACCTGTAGACAGAACAGATACAATTACATAGAATAAGAATACCTGGAACTTTCATTTTGATAGTACAATTTTAAATTATAAGCATCAACATGGACTAAATTGTACATACCGCACAATGATTTTCGCCAGTCTGCGTACATGGCACACTAAATCAATTAAGCCATTCTAAACATTTTGTAATGTTTTTGCTTTTGACTGTGTTTGACAAGTGCTTTAAGTGTTTATTACCTGTTCTTTAGTTCGGGTTTGCTGTAGCTGAGTAGAAATATGCTCTAGTCTGTCACGCTCTTTACTGTGTCCCATCACATTAAGATATTCGCGTAACATCTGAATGATCTACAAAAAGGCAAAGCAAAATTTAGTTAAAAAAAAGTTGTTTATGTTCTTTCGTTGAGAAAATAAAAAAGGATCACTTATCAACTCTAACAACCATTCAGGTATTCTAAACATGGTATTTGAAAACTACTTCTGTACAACCTGCGTGACTTCTCCTCGCAGGGTTTCCAAACTTCTCGACTCTCCCTCCTGTAAAATGTTAAGCTTAGAGCGGGCAAGATGAAGAGGGGTTCTTCCAGCACGGTCTAATGCATCTACACGTGCACCTAAAATACATTCGTAAATTGTTTTGTGATGTATTTAAAGAAAGCATTAGCACAGTTTTTGTTCTAGGTATAACTGTATCTTACCCCCTCTCAGTAAAGTTGTTATGACAGGAACATGATTTGTACAGGCAGCTGTGGAACCAATAACACCACAATCAGTTAAAATACTTAATTGTAATTATAAACTTTCTAATCATTGTTGTCCACTAGGGATGTATATCTTCACCACTAAGGTCGATTCGATACGCATCTCGATACACTGCCACCGATACGATATAATTGCGATACACTGAAACCCCTTGTCGATACGATGCGATAC